>JBCJKF010368596.1:0-14180 GCA_039654545.1 Plocamopherus ceylonicus | reverse complement strand
AGAAAGAGAAAAAGAGAAAGGAAGAGAAAGCGAGAGTTAAAAATATCAGATATTTTTTTAATGAAAAACATTGACATTTTGATCTCGTCCAAAAATGCTATTAAAATTGAAAGATAATATATTAAATATAAAATTAAGAGAATAATAAGATATCTTTGAAATATTTTATAGAATACAGAGATAAAATTAAAGACTGACTTTTTAAAGTAAAAAGTCGTGACTCAGAATTTATTGATTATACATATATAACTGTTGTCAAGATAATAAAAATATTAAAATCGAGATTTTATTATAGATATCTTCTTCTTACAATTTTTTTTTAAATAATGCAACAGATCAATATTTAAAAAATCCTTGCAGAAAGAATCGCGTCGAATAGAGTTATGAAAATGAAAACAGAAAAGTGAAGATGAGCTTGAGGCTTTATCAGAGTAGCATAAAAATGTGTGACGGGTGTAAAATAACGAAGTCCGCGTGCATGTCAAAGAATTCATCGCACGCGACGGAGGCTGTCTCTTACGATTTGCACGTTATTGCGATGCGGAAGGAGCCCTTTGGCGAGAGAAGAAGAACGGGCGTCAGATTCACGTCTGAGAAACATCGTTTATCTCGCCCGGTGAAGCTGGAGAGCCGACTCCGACACAAAGTGCATATATGGACGACGAAGTGCGACGCATCATCGTTGTTGTCGTCCTCATCGACAGACGGAAGAACCTCTTTCAAATATCGCTATCTCGCCGAAGATGGATGCGAAGAAGCGCGGCAATCATATTCTAGGAGAAAATTTACGCGCGAAAAATTTCTCATATTGGAAAAGAACAGGGTTGCTTCTCGGATTAGGGATAAATTCGCCGTGAGTCTCAAAATATATCAAAAGCTGCGCACTTTGTTCGGTATTAAAAAGAGAGATCAATAACTGTTTTAATGTCAGTTATTGTGATTGGAAAAAAAAGTTGTTTAGTGCCGAGAAAAATTATTAAACGTAACAAGAATTAAAAAAGTAGAGGTTGCACGATGGTGAATCGTTAGAGTTTCGTGAAAAAAAAAAGAAAAAAATTGATTTCAAATTCGCGAAAGAATCCGTAATCGGCCAAAAGTGCGCGATATCAGAGAGAGAAAGGGAATATACGAGAAATTTATTAAAATTACACACTTCGATGAATAGTGAATGTTATTCAGAGAGCGAAATATCTTCGCGAGTATTTCTAATTAACTGACCGCTAACGAGCGCCCAGTCGCCATGATATCGCGCGAGCGATTTGGGATAAAATTGCGCGCAAGCATGCCAATCTCTCATGCGGACGATGACGGGAACGACGTTTTTCTCATATTATGCGGCTCGTTATGCGACCCGGAGCCGTCACGGAAATGATAATGAAAATCGCTCGCGTTGCACGAGAGCGCGTTCGCGGATCTGCCGCTGTGCCGCGAGCACAAAGCGCGGGGATCCGTAATTAACGGAGCTAATGATCAAATAATATGGGCTGCCGGTGCCGGTGCTAGCAGCATGGTGAACGCGATCGTTCACTTCATCGGAATACGCCCTCCCCCGCACGATGATTAATCGAATGTTACGCGCGCAACAATATTGAATTCTGGTTGCGCCGTTGCTATGTTGATAATCTCGAGGGACGCAAAGCCACATTTTCCATGAAATCCGTATAAAAACAGTTTTAACATGACGCTTCAACGTCAGACAAATATTTACAATACTAATTACTTTTTTCTGCTTGTTGTTATTCAAATAGCATCTGCCATTCCGATGCATATCTCATATGAGATGTATCAAATAAATATCAGAGAAGCAAAATATATGAGAGATAGAGTAGAAAAGTTGGGAATTATGTGTATAATTTTGACTTCATAAAAAAAACTTATGAAAACTTTCAACAACATGCTGTTTGATTTAGAAAATTTGTGAAACACAGTGCAGCATTATGAAAAAGAATGACCTAAATTTTGCGAAATTGCAAAGAAATATTTAACATATCAATATTATATTAAAAAAAACATAATTTCTTATTGAATCAAAAAAGGATAAAGAGATCACCGTGATGTCGAGATCGTTCGATCATAACGTGAAAAAGAGATTATCCAGTGAGGAAAAAAAGCATGAGAATACGTGACAGGTGCATGGTCCACGTGTTCTGGAATACGTCAGTCAAGCTGTCTGCGATTTGCTTCAAGAATAATAAAATTTCGCGAACACAGCCACACAAGGGAAATAATCGTGGACAGACGGATTTGATCCCCGAGTGATTTAATTAGTATCCGTTCTCATACATATTAATGGCAATTTAACCGCTAATAATAATAATTCGTGTATTATTATGGCAGATAATTATTATTTAACGCAACACGTAGCTTTTGTACTATCTAATGTCAATTGATAAGATTGATTAAGATTGAGAAATCGAGTTTCCAAAATTGTCATTCTACTCACTATTTGAATCTGTTTTTCATACAGAAAAATCGATTGTAATCGAATGGATATCCTTATCTTAGACTAATTCAAACGTAATATGTAAATTTACTTTAGACAATTTGTGACAAAATTTGGTACAGACTTTTATTTATAATTTTATATGTGTAATGCAAAAAATACTTGAAGAAGTAAAAAACATATCTACAAAATATATATTAGCACACATACATATATTAAAATATGTAGTTCATAAAATTATAAATATATTTTTTACCTTGATTTTTATCGCAAAATATTAATTGTTTCAAATGAGCTTTAAAAAATTTAGCCGCTACATTTAAGTATTATATATTTTTCTCACATCTCAATAATATATATTTAATATATTTCTCAAATCTATTTCATTCTCAAACGTTGCAAAATATCATATGACGTTTGTGGAGTACCTAAATACAAATGCAGTAAGTTTCATTCAGTTATAATTCGATTTGTCAAAAAGTCTTTTTGCGGGAATGAACTTTTGAACATATACCTGCATTACAAGTATGCGCTTGGAGCCGAGATTCGAGATGAGGAAATTAAAACAAGACGAACGAGCGATAGCAGAGGTGCAGCAACGAGAAGGGAAGGGAGTTCGGGTGCCGGCAGAAGCCGCGAAAGAAAATGCGAGTGTTGAATATGCAAATATCCATCTGTAAGCGGTACAAGAGTTCTTTCTCGATGAAGTAGCCGGCCGCGTAAAATTATAACGGCCGCATGAATTCGTTGGCGGAAAGCGGAGACCACCGTCGAAAGCTACGGCGCGCACGCGGTATCCCTTCCTTTTTTCGCTCTCTCACCCTCGATAGAGTCAATTTAAGTTTCCGTTGTTCGCAAATGTTTTCCGTCTGTCTGCGCTCCGCGGAAATGAAAGATCAATAAGGGTCATGGCGGCGGAAAGTCGAAAAAAGGCGAGCGGAGTTCTCTTCTTGACGAATTCTTCGACACTTTGAAGCAAGAGTTCGTCATTTTGTGGTTGGAAAATAAGAAGATGAACGAAAGGGAAAAACTCGGCAGAAGCCCGGAAATAATATATTTTATTGAAGAAATTTTATTACAATTTAAATCGATATTTTTTTAAATATAAAACTAAATAATTTTTATTATATATAACAATTATTTAAAAAATGTGTGTAATTTATATTTATATTTAAATTTTTTTATTTTACTCACCTAAAAAAATTATTTCTTAAGAAGAGCATTACCTTTAAGAGAGATTCAAATATTTGCATATTCTTTCAGTAGATTAATCCGCTAAAATAATTATTCCGATTTTCATCGCGATAGTTAAAAATCGAAACTTTATTTACGATTTCCCGAGGCGCATTCAAATAGCTAACAGAATTATCAGCACTAAAGTACGAACCTTACGTACGTCTATTCGCGCCCAGCTGTATATGCATCCATGGAGGGATTTGGGGGATGTGGGCGGGAGGCAGAGAACGGGCGTTAAATATGCATGCCGGGTAAAGCGGTAACAATAGAAGGTTCCTCGTCTCTTCCCCTCTTAGTCTTCCTCTCACCGTACGTCTCTGCCACCCTGGTCTCATTCCCCCTTGCCCCTTTACCGAGGAGAACTGCCTCGCAGTTGATCGCTACGACCCGGGCGCAAAACACACCCCGCTAATGGCACCCCCGGTACTCTCGTGATATCTCGCGCGCGCTTTGCGCCGCCCTATATGTATATATATGTATATATACACATATACTCTTATTTATATATATATATATGTTCTGGGTTATACATCCACCTATCTACCATCCGGTCGTGCGATACCGGTTTCTGCATTCTTCCTGCATCTCGTATTTTCTATCGGCGCAAAACTCGATTTTCCTGTTTCCACCACCGCCTCTATCGCTGTCGCCGGTTGTGCTAACTCGATCTTCGCGAAATGCGACGACATTAATTAACGTACGATAATCCAATTGTTGTGATACACAGGTGTCGCGCAATTGTTCGCGATACATAGTCCAGTTCACGACGTCGTAAACATTGCATTTTAAGTATATTTACATTTGAACAGACGGCTTTTCCATAGATCATCTTTGTAACAAAATTGATAAACTAGTCTTTGAAATTATCGTGTATCGATAATTGCCTTTAGACATAAAAAATTTAATTTAATATATAATTCAGAGATTGTTGATATCAATATGTCTTTGTACTTACAACTTTATGATTAATATATTCCCAAATTAAAATTTTGGTAAAATAAAATTATTTTAAGAAAGTGCGAACGGGACAGCGCCGAATTTGCGCCCAATTAGTTTTGCGAGGTGCGGGCGATGTATCTTGATCAGCATACGACAATATGTTTCTCAGCTCGCGCCTCAAATGACAAGCGAAGACACAGATCTGTTTGCTATCTCTCGGTGCTATCTCTCTAACCGGCTCCTCTGCCTGGCGCGATTGCCTCGAACATCTGCCACTGATATCGCTAGCGGACAGCTCAGGAGATTGCAATGTCTCGAATCCGATACGAGAGAGGTCGGAATTAACCCGTTATAATCGAAAATAGGTAGTAGGATAGTAGCAATGTCGTATCAAGATACGAGAATTCATACGTCATTTCCATAAATCTAAATGTTAATTGGCATTTGGCAATTTTTTTTTTGTAGATTACGTTTGAAATACAGTTCTATTTAATGTGAATAAAAATGGAAATTTAAGCAAATAGTTTAAAGAGATAAGATAATTCAAGATTTTGTTCTTATTTTTAACTTCAATTTTCTTACGTTTATTCTAAGGATTTCGATAAGTTTAATTTATATTTATTACAAAATTAAGGCTCTATTTTATAAATCATCAAATTAAATAGACAGTAAACATACAGTTTTTTTTAGTTAGAGATTTAAAAGAAAAGCTTTTGGCAAAACTATATATTAAATAATTCTAAAAATGAGTGATACTTAAAATATCAAAGTAAATGTTAAATTAAAAATTGAGATTGACAGTAGAAGAAAATTTTGACTCGGAAATAGCACGGTTTAATTAAGTCAGAATCATTTCTGTCTCTCATACAGGATGTGTTGCATAATATATTTTTCTTTTTTTCTTAATTATCCTTTTTATATTCTGGCAAAGTTAGAGTGTTCTTTGCATTGCAACGAGATCCAATCGTAACGGGAATGTCGGATTTCGTGTGTCAGTCATTTGTACGGCGGACACGTTTTTAAGGAGCTTCCGACTGCTCACGTACTCCAAGAACCCACTATCCCGGAAGGACACGGGACAAGGACTATGCTGATCCACGCGCTAGACGTCACCGTTGCGACCCTGCAACCAAGTCGACCAGCCTTAAGGACGTTACCGTCCTACTGCCATCTTATCCTCATCCCATTTCGCTCTCGGTGAGTCCCGCCGCATTCGACGGTAAAACCGAGTTTGCCCGGTTCTCGACAGAGTCGTGAAGAGGAAAGGAAAAGTCGTCGTCGTCGTCGTCGTCGTCGTCGTTGTCGTCGTCGTTGTCAGTTGGTCCGGCGGAATAGATCCTCGCTGGTCGACAAAATACGCGAAACGTACACACGTACACGTACGTAAACTATCTGTATATGTACGTATACGTATACGTGTATGGGGGTGCCCGAACGCGGGATATAGTCTACTTGAAATGCGGCCGGCGTTCGCGTCTACTTCCGATCCATCTGGTTCAAGACGGGCGACAAATCGAGTTACCGCCCGAGACCCAAGACCAAAGAGTCCTCTGGCAGCATTCCTTTCCTTCCTTCCTTCCTACGTTCTTCCGCCACGCTCCGCGACTTTTCTTTTTTTTTCCTTTTTTCTTTTCTTTCCTTTCCTTCTCTCCTCTTTTATTTCTCATTGCACTCTCTTTCTGTAACTATTCTTTATCATTTCTTCTTCGTTCATAGTATTGGCTTCTTTCTTCGCTCGGCTGGACGATATAACTGCCGAGGATACTTGGCTTCCAGGTCGCTCCGGTAGGAGACGACGGAAGAAACGGAGAGAAATGAAAGGAACGAGAGAGAAAGGGGAGAGAACAGCCCTGCATTGCGCTAACTCTGTTTAGTGTCCGAGATCGCGAGTAAAACGACTTGTTAGCTCGTTAGACGCCACGAGTACTACTTGCCGAGCCATGTCGAGTTTTTTGCAAGGTGATATCACGTACCGTGAGAATAGCACCTTTCCTCGGATTAATCTCCTGAACCTTCACCTTATCACACCGTTGTGTGTCTCGTATCCGTTTCGTTTCTGCTACTCTTGCGTCCTGATCGAGTTACGAAAGAAAACGAGAGGAGTGCAGTGCGTTATTCATTAAATACGTGCGGAATAAATAAAGATTGACTGACGCGCTGCCAAGATGAACCAATAAATTATATCGTGAATAAGGAGAGCGATATCTGATCCACGTTTTAATGTGAAACTTATTTAGAAGGATGAGATATAATGCCTTATATTAAAGATACAGTTTTTTAATATGCCGTATATTAAAGATGCAGCAGCTTTTTAATATACAAATGTACTTTAATTGTTTAAATAAAATTTTTCAAAAGAATTATGGAAAAGTAATATTTATATAGCTCGATAAAAATAAATACAGAATATATCACGGTGTTAATTTTGACTATTAGATTTTTTGAATAATTTAGAATTCTTCTTATAGTTAAAATATTAAAACAATATAGAGTTAATATATATAAATCATGAAAATTGAGAAGTTTATCTTATGCAAATCTTACTTTTCCATCACGCAATCAAATAAAAGAATTTTATTTAAAAAGATTATATTAATTATATTAGTGATTTTTGCAAAATTTTAATTCAAGACTTGATTACCAAATAATTTATTTAATATATATAATATTAACAATTCAAAAATTGTTACAATAAAATTTTAAATTGTAAAAGTATTTGTAATTAAAATTAAAATAGCCGCCTAGTGTATCTTTGCGGTAGAACGTTAACATTAGCATATTTGTATGAAGTTTGTAGCGGCGAATAATAGCAAAGGTCTGAGGAGGACCGAATAGGAGACGGTAGTGGTAACCTTATTTAGCGTCCCAGGATACTAATAAAAACGAGATGCTAGCTTGGGCATTCCCTACGAAATTTCTCAAATTAACCTCGTGATCCCTATTCTTTGTCCGCTACTCCCCCGTGCATCGTGTTCATCTTCTCCGCAATTCTTTCCTCCATTTTTCACCTCTGTGAATAACGCGTCCCTTATTTACTCTTAAGCGGATAGCCATTGTACGAAATCCTTAGCAAATTGCAAGAGAGAGAGATCGAAAAATTCTTTAATATAAAAATAATCGAGCTTATATTATATAACATCGCGCGTTCTTTTATATAAAGTTAAATCTCTTCTTCATTAAATTTTGAAATAACGAGTCAAGCTTTAATCAAGAATATATAATTGAAAATAGAAAAGAAAGATAAGATTTAGATTAAGATTTTCAACTTTCAGTTCCCTCCTTTGTGAAATTTGTTATAATATATTAAAATATAGTAATTCTTTATATTATTTTATATTTACTTTTTTTTTTTGTATTTTTTTATATTTCTTTTTTGTTTTTATTTCTCCACGTTTGTTTAAATATTTAGGGATATATTCCGTAGGATTTTTCTAAGTCACTATTTTTTGAAACGGCAACTCAAATATTCCAAGATCATTAAGGATCGATTCGTATAATTGAGACTATCATTACAGAACGAAGAAACGAAAAGGAGGAGAAATACGAAAAGACGAAGTGCAATCATAATCCCTATTTCCTATTCGGGAATAGGATTCCAAGTAAAATGAGTTTCTAACCGAAGTACTTGCCGCGAATATCTAAAGACGGCGATATCACATTTCGCGAGAATAGAGGCTTTCTTTGAATTAGTTATCCGATCTGCCTTTCTTTCCCATCTACCCTTTTCCTTTGTCTCATCCGGATCTATTCGCTTAGCTTCTCACTTGGGTCGATAAGAGCCTCTTCGTGCTGGTTAACGCGTGGCTCATTGAATAAAGACTCGCCGAAGTTCCATCTAATTTATGGCGTCATTCTGAAAGTGAATATTTCTACCGAATGGAGATAAGAATATGTCGACACGCCAGCACTCTTCTTCTAGAAATAATACCATCTGCCATTTTATGGCCGTTGCGCCACGTACGGCTGTTTCTTAGTGATTTGTTGAGAATTATTGGCAGAAATATATTGCAAAAATATGCATTTCAAATTATATTTTGATATGATAAAAATGTGATAAAAAGTATCGAAAAGTTTTCTACGTATACTTCTTTTAGCTTGAAATAATTTAGACATTGTTCTTAAATTATATTAATAGACCTTTAATTATACTAAAGTTATTTATTCGTAAAATTGTATGTTACCAGGAGTTATTACAAATAATTTTATTTTACTAAAGTAGCTTTAAATAATATTTTTGTGAAGAATATTTTAATTTTAACACTAGTATTATCTTTATAATAATTTCTTTTTTTCATCTTTTATTGCTTGCAATATGTGATAGTACTTTTTTTTTAAATTGAAAATAAAGTTATTACTGTCACACTTATTTTTACTTTGAGCCATGTCTACGTCACACGTGATCCCTTCTGAATTTAAAGGCAAACAGAAAATACCATGTAATGGCGTATATATACGTACGGCTTATTGAATAAAATTTCAACCTGATATATCCGACGCTACTTTATAATGCAATTCCGAAAATGATTAGTGGAAAAAGAGACAAGTTGCAGAACAAATGGCTCTAAAAATACGCGATTATTCATTTGCATGACAGATGAAAGTTTATTGTACATTACATATATTTTACCGAAAATGCGTTTATTAATTATTTTACTTTGCAATTATTTTTTTATCCAGATATTTTTAACGAGTTTATTTTTTAACTCCTATAAAAATTTTAATAACTTATATTTAATATTCATGTCACATATGTAATTCTATATTAAATTCATATGTTAACGTGAATTTAATAGAATTTATTTCTATTCTATTTTACACATATGTTGAAGCTAATACATTATGGAAAAAAATTCGACAGAATTCCGGGGATGAAATAACGATTTTGTATGTAAATTGTTTTACAATTTTATATTACAAAATGTATATTGTATGTAGTTTAGATCAAGGAATTTTTATAGAAAATAATATTGTGTAAAATCTCACAAAAATAATAATTGCGTAATATAAAATATGCGAATATTTTGCGAATAACTTTTCAGGTAATAATGTCAGAATATTAAGCTGACACTCGCGACTTTCGAGCATCGCCACTCGAGTCGAGAAGAGAGAAGTCCGACTCTACTCATTAAAGAGGAATACTTTAAAACTAATTTCTTTAAAGTCGGCCATTTGTTCGACGGATATTCTACACTAAATTCTTCGCTACTTGACACCCACTACGAAGTCAATTATTGGCATTCGATGTTGGAGAAGACGAGCGAGGAAAGAAAAAAATGTGGGAGCTCGAGTGGGCAACTCGAGCAGGCGATACAAATCTTGTTAGGCGTTCGTGACCGTGAATAAAACGCCGGCTCGAGTCCGCCTACGAATTGCCAAGGTCGGATATATCACGTACTATAGTGATGGTGTTTTCCTTCGAATTAACCCCTTTGCTTCTCCGTCTTGCCTCTTTGCGCGCGCCCGCGACTTTTCATTCGAGACAATGGCAGAAGAAAGAGGAACCGTAGTTTGCGCGAAAGTCAGCGACTTCTGAAAGAACTACCGCGGCAAAAAAGACTCGCGCGGAATTAACGAGAAGGATATTTAACTCCTTTTGTCGTAATTTCTATTTTATTGTCCATATATACTGTTATATATAATATATAAATAAATATTATACGCAAAGTTTGTCGTGAAAAACGATGTTTTTCATATTGAAATAAATTAGTTGTGTTATTTTGTAAGATCAAAGAATAGTAATTCAGATTTTATTCGTATATTATTTCGCTTGAAGAAACGATTTTTTAAGAGAAATTCAAATAATGATATTAATACGAGTACAAATGTTTATGCAGTACTTACAGTACAGTCCTTGTAGTAATTATATTGCTCTCCATAGCACGGGATGATCTTCGTAATAGTTTCGATCTTCACGTAGGTCCTCTTCAGTCAAAGATTGACGATCGACTAAAAACTTTCAAGCATTTTCACGTGCGTGACCTCGCGCCAAGTATATAAACAATGTTTACATTCCATACTTGGTTTGTTATTGTATCTGCGCGAGATCCTGTTTTATGTCTCGATAATAAATTCAGCTTTACAAGCAAATTATTTAATAATGGGAATATAACGTACAATCATTTTGATCTCATTTGAAAGATATTTAATTCTCTGCAATTATTTAATTCTCTACAATTTATGTTTCGATACTTTTTGTTAAAAAAACGTATACTTTCCTTGAAATTTGTAAATATGCCTAAAATAATCGAGATTTGAGAGATTTTTGGACGCTAACTTTTTTAAAGAAATATTTTTCGATTTATGTTTATACGAAACCTTTTTTTTAGTTAAAGTCTGGCTGAAACATTTGAGCCTACTCTGTATATTTATCGTTGATTATCCGCCGATAGTTCCACTCTGAGCAACTTATTCTTTTTTGCTCATTATTATTGTTACTGTTGTCGTTTTGCTGTACCGAGATAGATTGTTCTGACTGTTCATCGTATCTCCTGTGAGAGCAAGAATGAGCCGGCCAGGCTAAGAGGCGGTGGGTCAGGCGCTGTGTGTTTCGTTTGAAAATTTAATTTCTCTAATTAAAGTGCCGACGGGGCTTTACCGGGGCACATTTCTCGTCTTCCTCCCTCTCTCTCTCCCTCTCGCTGCTCTGCGTCCTCTTTGTGTCCCGGATGCAAGCCGCGCCTGCGGCCTAGCTTTTGCCGGAGTCACCCGTTTCATTAAGCTAATGAAAGTTTTCTTTTGAAGATGATACGCCAAACAATTTTATTCCGCGTATCCATGCTGATGCTACACAACGCGCAGTATGCCCTTCTAGTAACGAGTGTCTATCAGATAATTAAGCGTCTAATCATGTAGGCGAGCTAAAGCAATAGCAGACAAAAAACAATATTTCCTATTCAGTTCAATAATTTAATTTAGCAGTTTCGAAAATTTAATATTAATAATTAACTGTCAATAAAAAATAATATTTCTCGAATATGAGAATTGAAGTTTTTATAAACTTGATATTAAGCTGTTATTTTATCAATTTATTTTTTTGCTGATTGTGGACGTAGTCTATAGTTTCATCTACTGTATCATTTTCATTAAAATAAAAACTTTTATCATTATTTCTTGAAATGCTACTTTTTAATATGCAGATTCTTATCATTTTTCACTGTATATTCGTGCGCTTTCAGATGGCCGTAATCGATCCAGACGGCGACGCGTTGCTCTTTGAGGTGGAAAAATCAGTGTTAGCGGGAAGGTTCGAAAATGGCGATTACGCTTACATCAAAGAGCACGGCTCCTGCTCCTCGTCCCATGGAAACTAACGCCGGCGGAATTCATTTCCATTCGATAGCTGGGCACGATCGAATACGAAAGCAGCAGCCGGCCATGTGGTGTGCAAACGAGGTGGATTAATCGCTTTTTCCCACCCTTGCCTTTGCCGTTGCGATATATCGCAACGGCGCCTCATTCGCAGGAGAGTCACAGTATCTCTCACGAAGTTTCATTTTGGCAAGATTTTTTTTTGCGCTGCGCCCTACTTTTTTTTTGTTTGCCTTTCGCGCTCGTCCAGCCATCGCGTATATTATAAATGCATTTTTTTCCGCGATATAAAATAAAATGCATAATGCAATAGAAATAAAAAAATATAGCGAAAAATATAGCCCGTCGAAAAACTTAATAAGCAACGTTATTCTTTGCAACTTTTTCGTCTTATATCTCGGAATATTATTTCTAACACTTGACTTCTTTGACTTCTTTTTAATTAAAAAAGCGAGGAAAGAGTAGTTTATTTCTCGGCTGCAATAATAAGATATTTGTAAAGTCATAATCGTACATATATCATTTCGCAATCATTTTGCGGTATTGCAAGCCGGTCACTATTTAAGCCATTTGTTGAACCGTGTTTTCTTTCGCAAGCACAGATTTCCGCCGATATAATTTATGATGGAAAAGGATGGATGTTTTCTACATCTTTTCGACCGCAGCCACGCGCTATTCACTTGGCCTCCCCAGAAACGACGAATTCTGCAGGCATGACCTGTTTTCGTTAATCCGAAATGGTTTAATTATTAACTATCGTTGTGACGTGTAATAATCTGACGTGACGTACGTTTTTCCGCACGAATATGTCTTCTTAATCTAATTTTATTGAGAGACATTGTGTGAAGATTGTTTTATTTGTTTGTGTTTTATGTTTTAATTTAATTATATTAATGCATATAATTATTATTTTAATTGAAATACTTACATCATTTTGCATATATCCAATCTAACAAATTTATCACAATCACATTTAACTATGTAATCTTAATTAATTAATTAATTAATTAATTCTGAAAATGGACGAGATACTATACTCATGATGTAAAGATTTTTTTCTATCTTACATTGTTATAATTTTTAAGATTTTACGAACGGATCACGTGAATCATCCTGTATTAACTTTATCCGTAGTAATCAAATTTTCCCTAAATGTTACGGCGCTGCCGTTTAAGAGCCGGCATTAAGATAATTAATTTGTAGCACGTTCAAGGTGCGCATTAGGATAATAGATATTTCTTCATAAGCTAAAGACCATCTTTTCATTATTTGCCCATATTAATTTGCGAGCTCTTATGTAAACCTTTTCTTTAGATATTACTTCGTACAATTATTTCGCAATCGCTTCCTTTATAAGCAGAGAAATTAAAATTATTCTGAAGGATATCAAAAATTTTTGTATATCAAAAATGTGAATTCGGAAATCGGAATTCGGAATTTTTTGATGGACTACTTTGAGTTTTAGAGCCAGGATTACAATCATGCGATGAATATCGTAATAAAAATATAAAGAGAATTTGCATTCATCTATCAAATTAGTGATCTCTAAGTAATTTATATCCTTCGATCGCGTTTTCGTCCTTTATTCCAGCCGACCAAACTTACACCGTAGTTACAGCGAAGTTACGCGAATTCATTGTGCAAACTTGGTTCGAAAGCATTACAATGACGATGCCGGGGCAATCGATTGTCATCGCGGGGCATCGGACTCTTGCAAGCTCTCCAGGCTTATTAAAGTCACCGATTAACGGCATGTAGGACACGGCACTCTACACGAAAGGCTTTGTCCAATTTCGCATTAATCGGGCATAACATCGTGGCGCTATCGTCCATACGGTAACAACGCCTATGAATGCAGTCCGTTCCGCTTAGGTGAGCGGATGTGATGTCAGGCCGGAAGCGTCGCTCTATGCGCTGTCTATCGCGCATCTGCGATATTCTCTTGTGTGGCCTGGGATGCTGGGTATCAATTGGAATATTATTCAATTCAGATTGCAACGGCATCATTATATGTTAAAAATGGCGCTTTTTAACAGTAATAATAAGATTAATAATGAAGAAAAAAAAGATAAGGAAAAGTTAATAGATAGTAATTCATAATAAAAAATAGAAAAATGACAATAGAAAAAAGATTTGTTAGCTTTTTATTAAAAGCGGTTATATATATGAAAATCTCTCTGTCGTAAAAAGAAAAATTCTATGTGTATTCTTTATATATATTCTCAGCGTTCCTTTCGTTAAATCCTTATAATAT
>JBCJKF010367487.1:7500-14181 GCA_039654545.1 Plocamopherus ceylonicus | reverse complement strand
TCATTTCCGTCTCAACTGTCCTTCGTTTCCTTCTCAACTGTCCTCCTTCATTTCTTCATTTCCGTCTCAACTGTCCTTCGTTTCCTTCTCAACTGTCCTCATTCATTTCTTCATTTCCGTCTCAACTGTCCTTCGTTTCCTTCTCAACTGTCCTCATTCATTTCTTCATTTCCGTCTCAACTGTCCTTCGTTTCCTTCTCAACTGTCCTCCTTCATTTCTTCATTTCCGTCTCAACTGTCCTCCTTCGTTTCCTTCTCAACTGTCCTCCTTCATTTCTTCATTTCCGTCTCAACTGTCCTCCTTCATTTCCTTCTCAACTGTCCTCCTTCATTTCCTTCTCAACTGTCTTCCTTCATTTCTTTCTCAACTGTCCTCCTTCATTTCCTTCTCAACTGTCCTCCTTCATATCCTTCTCAACTGTCCTCCTTCACTTCTTCATTTCCTTCTCAACTGTCCTCCTTCATTTCCTTCTCAACTGTCCTCCTTCATTTCCTTCTCAATTGTCCTCCTTCATTTCCTTCTCAATTGTCCTCCTTCATTTCCTTCTCAATTGTCCTCCTTCATTTCCTTCTCAACTGTCCTCCTTCATTTCCTGCTCAACTGTCCTCCTTCATTTCCTGCTCAACTGTCCTCCTTCATTTCCTGCTCAACTGTCCTCCTTCATTTCCTGCTCAACTGTCCTGCGCCACGTTGTTTTTGGTTACAGCCCCGTTTCCTTTTTTGACAGTGTAATACACACGTATTTGTAATCATCTTTCCAGACATTGTTGTTTAATGTTTTATTCCTTATTATCATTGTCATAGTATTCATGATTTGTGTGTGTCCATTATTATGAGAGTTAATATTACGCCCGTTACAGTCCATGTTATGACTATTTCTGTGGTCTAAATGAGGGTCCTTTTGGGGGCATTTGTCATAAAGGCGTATGACTTGTGTGAATGACGTTCATGATACACGTACTTGACTTACATCTTGGGAGTAAGATTGACTCTCATAATGCTCGATTTCAAGTCTTTTAAGTGCAAATTTTAAAGTTTCTACATGTTTCCAAGGAGAGAACCTTCTCACAATCTTTCATAATTATACAGTAAGTGGCATACTATTAGATGAATTTTAGATGGATTTTAAGAATACAATTTGGCCAAAATTTTGATTCGAAAATGGCGCTCGCGCTCATTGCGTAATTTTGGATTTTGGCTGGCAAAATTTTGGTCTTTTGATTTGCTTGAAACCGCATAGTCATGGCTATGTTGATGGCCTATCCGTCTCCATCTTCTTTGTGTAATGGTGGTTTCAGGTGATTTTTGGTTGCATCCTTTTAACACGGTTTAGTGTGATACATTTTGTTTGGCCAAAAGATTTTTAAATATATTTTTTAAAGAAAATTCTACTTCGTAAACACTGTGTGAATACATAGACGGTCTATTTTATCGAGATCTTTTTCTGTCACCCTCCCGCATTCTGATCCATAATGCAATGCTGTCAGGACGCAGTTTTCATAATATAATTTGACGTTTGTTCTGTGATTTCATTCTTCAACACCGTGGATAATTTGTATTACACTGTACATCATCATCATCATCATCATAGTCATTAATAATAATCATCATGATCATATTCATAATTATTATCACCATCACCATCACCATCATCATCATCATCGTCCTCATATTCATAATGATCATCGTTATAATAGTGATATTATTTCATCGCAAAAAGATATATATATACGTATGAGCCTGTAATTGGGTTCATGCAAGGTCTCAGCACTGAAGGACTGAAAGAGGAAAAAAACCCGTTGAAGGCGTTTTGTCAGTAACTGGCATATATGGAAGGCGTTTAAAAAAAAACGTTTTTTCGCGTTAAATCAAATTTCGTAATTGACATATAGGAATCAAATTTATATCACAAGATAGAGAATTGCAGACTCTATCGAATTGAAGAAAAAAAAAATTTTGCGCCAAAATCAATAAAGGCATTTTGTCAGATCACGTTAGTATAGGCCTAGTCAGCAGATCGCGATTTAGATCTTCATGTCATATATCTAGATTCTAGTTTACTTTTTTAAAATTAAACAAAGTGTCTATTCGGACCTGGGTCCGAATATAATCCTGTCTATTCGGACCCGGGTCACGGGCCTAAGCCCTGGACTAGGCTAGGCCTCTAGGCTCTAGGCTAGGCCTAATCGGCAATCGGCAATTGGGGCAATCGCTGTTGATAACATGATAGAACGAAGACCACTGCTACAAGTTAAATCGCCATTCAAATACATCTAAAAACCCAAACATTCACATACAAACTGAAGTGTCTATTAAAAAGTTGTGAAAAGGATATATATCAAAATAACAGAATACAGATGACAAGATATTCTGATGATTATTGACAGATATTAAAAACTGAATGGGAGATTTGAGATTGGGATTCAAGATGGCGGACGGAATTGTTTACCACTTCCTTTTTCACTCATGTTAAAGCTAATCAGCGAACAAAATTGAACCCCCTGCTAGCCTACCCCTTCAACTTGAACAAATAAAACATAAATAATGATAATATAATTAAAGGCAATGAATTATCAAAGAATTTGTGCCACACCACAATCGAAAGGAAATCCACCCATTTCAAACATTTTAAAATTTACAAGTGAAATTAGCCTTTACTGTACTTTCGATTTCTCAAACTCAATTATAATCTCATAACAATGGCAACGGCTGAGGTTATGAGGAGTCTTGTTCGTAAGCCTAATGCGTCATGGGCGATTCAAATTGAACACCCAGCAAATGCCACACTTTCAATTTTGAGACATTACACACCAAATTAAAGTAAGTGCAAGTGCAAAAAACAAAACAAAAAACCCAACTTGTTCTCATAGATCTGGATGACCCGGGTCCCAATATAATCCAGTACATTCGGACCCGGGTCCGAATAAAATCCAGTCTATTATAAAGACAGCCAAAATCAAAAGGCAGTTAACAATATAGGCCTAAGGTAGACTGAAAGTATGAAGCAGCCAGGGCAAATGTTGTCAGTTATTTGGCCCTTCATATATACGAATTATAACTAATAACAGCATTATCACGAGAAGTGTGAATAATGCCAGGATCTAGATTCTAAATCTCTAGATCTAGATCTAGAATCTAGGAGATCTAGATCTAGAATCTAGATCTAGATTATAGTCTATTATAAAGTATAATAAAGTAAGAATCTAAGTTACTAGATCTACTAAGGAGACTAGATTAGCGGTCCGGGTACTAGATCTTCATAGATATTAATATCTTCATATTTATCTTGCTTCCCATGATCATCATCATTATTGATTTTACTATCTTTTTGCAATGAGATTAAAGTGATTACGGTACTTTGTTAATCATTACCTCATTCAGCACCTAATGAATGCCATTGTCAACTGTCAATGCCATTCTATAGAAAATTCAATACAATGAGACCTTGTGAATTATATAGCCTTGATAACTCTAAGGGTACCAAAAATAAACAAATATGGTTGTAGTGATAACGACTTGAACCCATTATCTACTGACCTAGAGTAAGAGTTACCCTCACGATTTGTCTTTTTAGTTTGTGTATTGTCAAATTCCATATTATTATTGTTGTTTTCAATGTCAGATGTATATACATGTGTATATACATATTATATATATATGTATGTATATATATATATATATATAATATTGTATGCAATATAAACATTTATCAACTTTCTATTGTGACGATATAATGTTCCAGTTGTACTATATTATGTGTAAGTTCCACAATATTTTTGCCGTATAACAAGTCTTATACATTCTGCCTGTTTCTTCACTATTATTGTTTTCAGTTCCCTCTTTGGTCTACCTTCTTTTTACACCACCTCATTAATGCTTTGTCTTCCATGGTCTTCATGCTTCAACCGAGAAAACACATTTTCATTGATATATTATAAAATATTATGCATTTCTCAATACAAAAAGGATACACAAAGTTATATTGCCACTTCATAAATTTGTGTAATTTATTCAGTGTAACATGAGAGATTTTATATATTATATGTATCACACGTTTTATGTGTGTGCAGCATGCGTATTTGTGTTTGTTTGTGTATGTGTACATGTTTGTAAAGTCAAGTTGAATCTTATTTTATATATTTATGTAAAAAAAAGGTGAAATTTAAAGTGTGGGTGTTGAGATATAGACCATTAAGCTAAAACGCGATTTACTCGAAACTGCTTTTTCGGCTTGAAGGCGTTTTGTCAGATCACGTTAGTATAGGCCTACACATGTACTAGTACTAGATTTTTTAGTTAGATCTACTTTTGATCTCTCTCCCCCACATCTCTCTCTCCCCTCCCCCCCTCTCTCTCTCTCTCTCTCTCTCTCTCTCTCTCTCTTATATTTATGGGTATACAATATATTATACATGTATATATGAATATTGATACATTTATAAATAATATATCTTATCGTAAGAGGAATTTATAACCTAATGTCCTATGTAACTGATATGATATAATATGAACGACCAAAGAATAGTACTCACAAGACAAGCTGGAATCTCTAGACTCAATCAGCCTGTTGCCAGTTGTCAGAAAGCTGCCTGTGATTTTTCAACGTCCATCATAAAAAAGGAAAAAAGAGAGAAACAAAAACAAAAAACAAAAAAAAACTACTTAAAATACAAAATAGCAAACAAACAAACGAACAACAACAACAACAACTACAATAATAACAGACAAATAACCTCTCCAAAGAAACAACGACAAACAAAACCAAACAAAGGAAGCAAAGCACAAAAAACAACCGGTATAAATAGATAAAAACAGCTTCAACCCCTTCCCCCCCACCACCATAACAAAATAAACAGAAACGAAAAAAATAACAAAACAAGAACAAAAAGCCCCCAAACAAACAACAACACAAAAAAACAAACAAAAATAAAACAAAACAAACGAAGCAAAAACAACAACAACAAAAGCTACCACAAACTAATCGAACAAAAATGAAAAACAAGACAATAAAAAACCAAAGCGAAACCAAACCCCCCCCCCCCTCACCCCCACCCCAAACAACAAAAACAAAAACAAAACACACACACATAAACAACAACAAAAAACCCCCCAACAAAACCTGTAAGTACCCACGCTTTATAAATGGATACGAAACGATGGATTTATACGGATTATAAACAATAGGAAGGATTAGTGAAGCTTTTAATGATGGCCACTTTACTCGTTTAACGGCAAACCGACGAAAGCATTTCTATTAGAAGGCGTTTTTAGCAAAAGGAGAAAAGCGGTTGGCCAAGGGCAGGCATCGAGGGGAGTTAAAGCCTGGAAGGGGAGATAACTAAAATCCTCAGTTCTACTGGACAGAATACCGGAAGCTCTCACTAATTCCCTGGCCGGAAAAGAGAGAGAAGACCAATCTTTTTTATGGTCTACGCATTGGTGAAGTTCGAAAATGATTAATTGATTGATTGATTTTTAGTCATGTTTTGATTGAACGCATTTTGATGTTCTTTATTTTTTAATTGATGAATGGATTTTGATCGATTGGTACGCTTTCACTGATCAATAGCTGGTTGATTGACTGCATAATTTGTTGTTGATTGAAATTGACTGATTATAAAGAGAGGCATACAATTATGTAAGTTTGATAGAATGACCTTTCTGTGAGCATCAGAGTATAACGTTATGACTTTGATCTTTATAAATCCGGCTTGCTTTTTCCACCTGGATGAGAATGACGACAGAGTTTATTTTTCTCGAATATGGCTATCTTATTTTAAATTTGATTTGAAAAATATCATTAATCTTCCCTCTTCCCTCAAATATCCACGTTATTATTTTGAACAAGCTTGTTTGAAATCGACCCTAGATCTAGATTTTTTAGAAAGCAGTGACTGGAGTCATCAAATTCTACCGTGAATAGTAAGAAGTGAAGCCAGTAAGCCTACAAAAGGCTCGATTCTAGAGTATACATCTAGATCTCTAGGTTTATTAGTAAGCAGGCCTACAAAATCAAAATGCCGGAATTAAGAGATACAAGAGATTAAGATATTCGAAGACATTTGCTAAACACTGGAACGCACTTTCGACTTCAACCACTTCCGTTTTAAAAGCTGTTTTGAAAACAGTAAGGGCAAACAAAACGGGAAAGAAACTGGGCATAGTAACCATGATCGGAAAAAGAGACAGTTTTTAAAGCGAAATTTGTTATAAAAACATACAAACAAAAAAACAACAAAGAATCTAATAAAGAAAACAATATTTTTCTCAACTGCAGAACGAAATGTCAAGGTTGTACATGCTGCCGTTTTCGAAGGCATTGGTAGCAAATGTTCCAAAGTCCCCAAATATATAAATATGTAACATATAATCTGAAAACTTTCAACATTCCTTCGCCATGCGTTCAAAAACGAATGCATGTAGGAAGCTCAAATTTTCAGTGAGCTTTTGGTGTCGCTTACGAAAAGACTTTGAGGTATTTGTATTGTAAATTCGAAAAAAAGGAAGATAAAAAATCTTTCGTTTCCAGTACATGTTTGGGTTGCCACAGGAAATACAGCCCAGATATCGGCATTCCCCGTTCGTAGGCCTTTTTTAGGCCTAGCTAAGCTATCGGAATTCCCCGCTAGATCTAGCTATCAACCTAAAAGTATTTCTGTATAATCATATGTTTTAACAAA
>JBCJKF010367487.1:0-5000 GCA_039654545.1 Plocamopherus ceylonicus | reverse complement strand
TTGTTGACAAATCTGTGACTTATTCCCTCTCGATGTCATCACATCTGTTGTGTGGCATTCTTCATTCGCTGAGTGCCGCCATCTTGGCCTTACCCACATCGCCAGGAACAGAACACGTTGGTTCGGTGGCTCGAGTAGATCAAAGGCCATGTGCTTGATTCAATCGCCTGGGGAGACCGAGTACACCCCTGGGAGTGTCTAACGTTGTTATATCCTGTCTAAGTTTTGTAAGGGAAGTAATCACCACTGCCCCCCCCCCCCCACACACACACATACACTTAAGAAGTAGAGTTGAAAATTAAATAAAAACCCACAAAAGGAACCAATAACTAAACAACAACAACAACAACAACAACAACAACAACAACAACATAACCAACAAAAAAACAAAAAAAAAACAACAACAACCAAAAACAGAAAAAAAAACAGAAAGAAGAAGAAACTCCCCGAAAAGAAGCAAAACAAAATACACACAGTGAAAAAACACCAACCAAAGAATTTTGCGAACAACCCCTCCCCCCCCCCCCCCCCAGGAAATATCAACAAGAGAAACAACAACAAGAACTACATCAACAACGATACAAATAACCAAAAAACAAAACAAAAACAAAACAACAAAAAAAAAAAACAACAACAACAACAACACAAAACCAAAATAAGAAAAGACAACAAAAGCAAACAAAAGGAAAACCAAAAAACAAACAAGCAACAAAACAACAAGAAACAAACACCCGCACCCCAAAATAACAACGACAACAAACAAACAAGCAGACAGAACGGAACCCCCCAACAAAAAACAAGAACAGAACTCCCTAACAAAAACAAGAACAGAACCCTCTAACCAAAAGAATTAGAACAGAACCCTCCAACAAAAACAAGAACAGAACCCTCCAACAAAAAGAAGAACAGAACCCTCCGACAAAAAGCAAGCACAGAACCCTCCAACAAAAACAAGAACAGAACCCTCCAACAAAAAGCAAGCACAGAACCCTCCAACAAAAACAAGAACAGAACCCTCCAACAAAAAGCAAGTACAGATCCCTCCAACAAAAACAAGAATAGAACCCTCCAACAAAAAGCAAGCACAGATCCCTCCAACAAAAACAAGAATAGAACCCTCCCACAAAAACAAGATCAAAAGCCTCCAACAAAAATCAAGAACAGAAACCTCCAACAACAACAAAAAAAACAAAACAACAACAACAACAAACAAAAAAAACAAAAACAACAACAACAAACAAACGAACACCTGAATGTCAAAATAAATAAAAGACAACAAAACCGAACAGGATGATTAGAAGAATATTTAAAGATACTCGCCAGATACATAAAAAATAATATATACACTGTGTTATTATTTATTATCACGTTAGGAATCTTAGTACTGTAGGTGTCTTTGTCAAGTCAACATTCTAACTCGTCTCACCGAGGGAGGTCATTCATGAACAGCATCAGCACTCTCTTGATGGGACTGTAGCACGATGAAAGAGATCTGACACAATAGATCTAAACAATTTCCATAGGCAATTTAACTTGTTCAAGAAGCTCACTTTTAGGGAGTGTATTAGCTTGGACAGTGAGAAAGCTCTTCTACTCCGAGGCGAAGAGATTGTGTGCCACTATCCCGGGTTCAAGTCTCAGTGGAACCCAAAATTTTCTTTCTTATTTTTCTATTGAAATTCTTCACTCTGTGTTAGTAATCGTTCTCAATGGGACCTATTGAAATTGTCTAGATCTAATGTGTCAGGTCTATTACATTGTGCTATAATCAAGCCCTTTACCTCATACCTGCTTCTCCCCGGGAATGTGTAACCTTGTCATCAACCAGCTGTTCGTGTCCAGAAAAGACATCCGTCACATCATCCCGTTGCCTCAATTAATTCCAGGTTTACGGTCACACTTCTCTCTCTCTCTCTCTGTGTCTGTCACGTACTGCATTGGAGATAACTCCCATAAGGCGATGGATCTGGCCTAGACATCTAAATCCCTAATATGATTTTATGCTTCCAATTTCGTTTGAGAATCCTTAATAAAGCATCGATTACGTGCATTTTAAACCAGCGTTTGCCCGCCTAGCTAGGCCGCCATGACAACAATAAACAATATCGGATAACAACACACCAGGAAGTCTTTCCTTCGTCCATTTACTTTAGGAACAACACGGTGTCAATTAGTTTTCTCTGTCTCTAGCTATGAGGATGGCAATCTTATTGTGTATAATGTACATTGTACTCTGTCAGGCAGTCTGGTTTAACAAGTGTCTCCGTCTCTATTGTAGTCTGTCTGTATCTGTCGGTCTGTTTGTTTGTCTGTCTGTCTGTCTCCGTCTGTCTCCGTCTTTTCCCTCTCCAATATGATCACACAAACCTAAACATTGAGAACCAAAACAAGAAAACAGCTGAAAAAGGACCGCCTCCCAAACAGAAGAGAAAAAAAGAAAAACAACAACAACAACAACAACAACCCCATAACGCAAGAAACAAACAAACCAAGCAGGAAAAAGCCCATCAAACCAAACCAGAACCAAAGACACCCCCCCCCCCAACACATACACACAAACACACACACACACACACACACACACACACACACACACACACAAAGAAAACGCCTCAAAAAGAAATCCACTACAAGGCACAAAAACCCGAAAAAGAAAACAACATCAGCAAAAACAACAAAAACAAAATCATCAAGAAAAACAACAGCAACAACAACAACAACAACAACAACAACGACGACGACGACGACGACGACGACGAAGATGACGACGACGACGACAACGACAAATGCTCAGCGAAAAAGAACCACGCGAGAAAACCCCAATATAAAATAAAACACAATTTTATAAGAAAGCGAAGCTACCCTCGATGTGTATACATACACATGCCAATGTCACGAGTTCCATTGAAAACGCATCATTTTAAAATCGATATATCTAGATCTGACTATTACTCTCCAATAACTTCGTTAACATACACGTCATGATAATATCCAATGCATGGTCATGCAAAATCGTTCTCTATGACCTTTTGGTAAATTAAATATACGGACAGTCAATTACATGTAAGAGGAAATTGCAATAGACCAAAAACACCAACAATAAAGAGCCAAGCGACAAATTGGTTGCGCTTTCAATGGAGCTGATTATACGATATTGCATTATGTAGGCATATCAAATATAATATAATCATATGTTGTACACCAGATTGTTCTGTATCAATACCCTCTCCCAAAGACACACACACATACACCCCCCCCCCCCCCACACACACACACAAGGAAAAACAAACGCAAAGCATGACATTGACATAGGCCTACTGCATTTCCGCTACATGAACAAAGACGGAAAGGGAGACTGGTGTATATGTGTATAATTTCCACGACGGAGGTTAACTCTTTGAGACCATGAACCGATATATCGGAAAGGGCACGAATTGACTCTTCGTATACCAGAGCCGGAATATCGGCATAAGCATGATTTAACTCTTTGTCTACAATTTGCCTATATTATACATGGGTGAGAACATTCGTGCTTATCCCGATATTTGGGCAAATTGATGTCAAAGACTTAAATAATGCTCATGCCGGTGATAGGTTTTCTGGTCCATAAAGAGTTAAGAAACAAAGACTTGCCACAATTCCTTCAAAACGCATTGGACTTCACTGGTGGGTTGGCCTTGGCCTAACGCCGGAATTTGTCAAATCCCGTAAAACCGATAGCATCTTCTTACATAGAAGATTAAATCCCCTTCCCACCAAACTTCATCCTTTCATAGCGCAAATGAAAACCTGGCTTGAAATTACTGGCAATCCTTCCTGACATTATGCCCCCCCCCACCCTTCCCCACACGCCACACGCCCCAAACCTTCCAATCGCCGTACATCGCACGTGTTCTGCACGCTATTAACGAGCAGCCGATGGGGTCAATAATAGTGATTATGATGGTGATGAGGATGATGATAATGATGATGATAGTAACAACAACAACAACAACAACAACAACAACAACAACAACAACAACAACAACAACAATAGAGTAAGAAGTCGAATTAAGATCTAATGAACCTGTCTTCGGAAACTCAAACAGCGACTGTTGACGATTTAATTTTCTTTCTTGCAAAATATTATACGTATGATATATATATATATATATATAATATAAATATAATAAATTATATTATATATATAATATAATTGTTTTGGAAGATTCCCCAGTCGTTTTCCAAGTAAAACCTTCTAACTACGATAAAGTAATAAAGTTGTTGTCTTTACCGAATATCGCGACTAATGGCCTTTGTTTTGTGGTTGCTGCTATTAGAAAGCCACTAGCAGTCGTGTGTTTCCTGTCTCCCTGTCTTGTCTCTTCAGATCGATACTGACTGTATTCCAAGACTCTTCCTGGGGAAGGATGGGTTGCTGTATTAGTTGATCTCATGTAACAGTGTCAGCCAACATTGCCAACACCAACACTAGCGAGTGAATGTGCTGTGTAACATAATAATCAATCTGATCAAAAACTTGCTGGCAGCTTCTTCATGATATATTCATATCTACGGTCGTCTCGCATCGATCTACTATCTTGGTCTTGGATTCGGTCTCGTTCCACAAAGTGATGATGCCAACGGTCAGTTTACCCGAATATGGTTTAACCCTTTATGTGTCATAAGCCGATATATCGGCATGTGTACGAGTTGACTCTTCGACTACAATTTGCCCATGAACGTGCTCATCCCGACAAATTGACGAATTGTAGTGAAAGAGTTAATTCGTGCTCATGCCGATGGCTGGGCTCATGACACACAAAGAGTTAAATTGTTTTCATGCTGATATATCGTGGAGGATGGGCATAGAATGAGTTAATGCAAAAATACAGGACTATGTCTGTCCGAAGTGAACAAAAAAAAAAAAAATAAAAAAAATCAATCAATAAAATAAGGTCATTCTATTAACATAATATTAACAACAAAATTGTTCGTCTAGAAAATGTTTAAGTCTATAT
>JBCJKF010366376.1:0-14181 GCA_039654545.1 Plocamopherus ceylonicus | reverse complement strand
GATAAATATCCATTTTAAAAGTGACCTATGCAGGCCTTCAATTCAATTGAGACTTATATCAAGTCCTAGACCGACTTTGATACTACCGATCGATACCGCACAAGACGATTCCGGGTCTGGGGTAACAAACGAAAAAGCGCCGAATCCATAGCGTATTGGTGTTTTGAGTAAGCGCCAAGTTTTATATTCAGTGTTGAGGAGCCTTGGTGCATTACTCATATAAATCATTTTATTTCCTTGGTGGTATTTGAAGATTGTTGATAGACAATCATAATCAAGTGTTTTTCCAATACCCACAGTCCGCCTAAGAGGCCGCTTTTTCACATGGCCAAATTCTTTGAGGAATGACCTATTTCATTCTGTCCTTAAAATTACTTCTACACGCCTGTAGTAAGATGACGCAACGATTGTCTGCACCATAATGAACGTACTTAACTGCGATGCAGGCACATTTATTGTTGCCTACTTTGATTAACTTTGATTTCTTTCAGGAAACACCGGGCCAATAGCTTAAGTAAGGCAGTTGTGGGATTTAGCGGCGAGGTGTTGACAGCTGATCCCTTGTGACCAGTGTTCCCCGCTTGGGTAACCCGGCCATGTACAAAACTGGTGGTCAGTGTCCATCTCGGTTCACAAGTCAATGGCAAGGGACTAAGCAATTCGATCAAAGGCGCATGCGATTTCGTCAGATGTTAGACAGACAGATCATAAAAATGCCTTCCCCTTCCTCTCTCTGCTTGCTTCCCGCGATTGGGGGTGGGGGTGCGTATATAAATCATAAGTGCCACCCCTTTTGTCTGCGTGTTCGCTTCCCATGATTGGCTGTTTATTGAATTCGTTTCATTGGCTTAAAGTTTTAGTCTAAGTGAGCCTGATATGGTGTGACCAGTTACCTCTCATGAACTACGTCTTAGAGCCTGCTTTTTTTGTCACCCGTGGACCGGTCTCTTACGCAGAGACCACTGTACTGTGTAATGCACATAGCTCAGTGGTAAGGGCTGTCAAATTCTAAGCAGTGGTTCAATCCTTGCTGTGCAGGCCTGAATTTAAATCTGGATCTAAATAAAAAAAATTTCTGCCTCTTTATCCTGTGGTAGGCAGGATGAATGAGTGCCTAGTCCCACCGGAGATGGATTTTAAGTTAGATTGGCCCATATACAGGGGACTTCGGATTCAACGAGGTCGACGGGACTGACTGGTTGTTCTCGTCGGATCCAAGGTGTCGTTGAATGCGAGGTGAGACTTCATGACAAAGGGGCGCAACTTCTATTGGGTTTTTTTATACCACAGTTGTCTCCCTTGTTTTCCAGTCGAGCAAACATGTGGTGGCGGTGGTTACAAAATCGATAGACCACTTTTTTTCCCCTTGCCCATGTTGTTATTGTAGTTAAAGTTGTAGCAGTTCCCTAATGTATAGCTTACTATTGACAGTTTTTAAGTTAAAGCACTGTGAGTGAAAATGTAAGTGTTCCGATACTGAATATGAAATGCAAAAGTACTAGAACTAGAATCTACACTCCACTTACTGGTAAGTGCTGGCACTGATAGATCCAGGGCTAGTTCTTGTTAATGAAAGGCCCACTGAACTTGCTCGCAGAAAATGTGTATCGAGGGGGTTGTACTGGCATCTGCCTCTCAGTATAGGCATAGGCCTACCCACCCACCATGATAACGAACTATTGAACAGTAACACTAACACTAGGCCTTTTGTTTTTAGTGATAGGACTAAGTGTCTGCAGGCGGCGAACGATTGGCCATCTGTGTTCACCGCTGGACAGTGAAGCAAACCCGAATAAAGGGGGTGGACGGGGAAAAGTGACCCCACTGATTCAAACCAGCCATGGCTGTGCTCGTTGGTGCCGAGGTTGACAAATATTTTGGTGCTCGTTGGAGATATAAACAAACAGTTTACAAGAAAATAAACGGGGATTGAAAAGTACCTCGTTGGATGCGAGGTCTCGTTGAGTCCGAGGTTGTTGAATGCCAGATCCAATTCAATTCAATTCAAAATTTCTTTATTGTCGGTTTTCAATACAAACAATATACATCAAGAAAATGGTAAAACCTAATGGGTTTTTCACCGACATTAAAAATACTAGGCCTATATTTATATATATATATATTTATATATATATATATATGAATACATGTAATTACATTATTTAAAACAAGAAAATTTAATACTAGCCTGTACAACACACACATTTATATTTCTCGATTTTCACCATTCCACAATGACATCTGACCCTTGAAAACATCAAAATTTGAGGTTGATCGTATATGTTCGTAGGGGTGGAATGGCTCTGCGGACAGAGCGTTGGGCTACTGAGTGAGAGGTCACTGGTTGGTGCCTCCATGTGACATATACATTTTTACCTTGGGCTTATGCAAGAAAATTTACCCCTGTCGCTTCACTCGATCCAAGTGAAATTGGGCACAGCTTCGACTGGGAAATAATTCTGCAATAGGCTACGTCCTATTCAGAAAATGATAGATCTTATCTGTCGCTGTCTGCTTTATGCTCCGGAAACCGGGATAAGCTCCAGCCCCATAAGCCGAAAGGCTTGAAAGGACTACTGCTATTACTTCCGTATATTTTCTGGTAATTGGTTCCACTGGACTGCAGCTGCATACCGAAAAGATTTTTTGCCAAAAAAGGTTGTTCTTACCTTTGGAATATTAGTAATATATGTGGATCTAAAGTTATATTTACATTCTTTAAAAGTTACTAGATCTTGAAGACATGGTGGTGACAGATTATATAAAATTTTGAATGTTTCGAAAGATAGCTATAGTATGTATTCTTTTAATTTATAGTCTTGGAACTTTTGTCTTTTTGTGAGAGGTCTTCGTATGAGCTGTTGTTATTGTTATAAATGAATCTTAGTGCTCTTTCTTGATTTTTTTCCATTTTCTGTGTGTTTGCTTTTGAACAAAAATGCCATGCTAAAGGACCAAAATTGAAATTGGGTAGAGTAAAAGTATGAAATATTGTTAATTTGTTTAACTTAGAGAAATATTTACCTTTTCTTTTCAGGACATTTAGTTGTTGCGATGCCTTTCTGCAACTTTTCTTTACGTGAAGGTCAAACTTCAATTGATAATCTATGTCTATTCCTAACAGTTTCCTCACATGATATTAAAACTGAATCAATTTGGAAAGTAGGATTTTTTGAAAACATTCTTTTTCCTATTGCTAGCGCTTGAACATTTTCATGGTTTATTTGCATGCAGTTCATGTAGAACCAATGAATCAACTCATTGCTTTCAAGTTCTAAAGTTGTAACAATTGTGTCAAAGTCATAGTTATTATATCATAGTGTGTTGTCATAAGCATAATTGTAAAGATGGCATTTTTTGATGAATAAAGATATGTCATTTATGAAAATGTTAAATAATAAAGGACCAAGAATTTAACCCTGTGTGACACCTTTTTCAATATAGGTGTAATATAGGCCACTGTATAGCCTATGCCTTTGTACATGTAAAAGAACCTTTGGTGATTAGAATTGGAAAGAACAGGCCATATTGGCAATCACTCTTGCAAAATTCAATTCCAACCAACATAGTGCTTTATGTATAATGTAAAGATTCAGGGAAAAGAGAAAATGGGAAGGAGAAATAACAGAAGTACTAACAAAAAGAAATGTAACACCGACCAGAAGAAAAGGGAAATGCCAAGAAAGAGAAGGGAAATTGCTGCGGGAAACTAGAGGTACTTAAACCTTGACGCAGAATGGTATAATAGGAAAAGATGAAGTCAGAGAGAAAGCAATGGCAAATAGTATAGGCCTAAACATATTTTTGTTGCGACATGGTCTAGAGGTAGACACTTGAGCTGAAGAATGAGAGGTTCAAATCCTGGTGACAGGTGTGATGTTAAGTCCTTGGAAAAGGCTCTTTACACACATTTTCTCATCCCACTTAGTTGTAAAATGAGTACCTGGCCATTAACAGCGTTGTTCCTGTCTGAACAATTGTACTAGCGCCTCACAGGCAGCTTGCCTCATCCTTTATGTTACATGTTGCTGTTGGTTGGGGACCCCCTGTAAAGCGCTTTGCACACATTGAGTGGATGATGCGCTATATAAAAGCTTACCTTTTATTTCTTATATATTCATGGCATTTAAAGGTCATCACGCTCTTGTTTTGTTTGTTGGTTTTTGTTTGTTTGTTGTTGTTTTTTGGGGGGGGGTTTGGCTTTTTTCTTGGGAGGCGGGGGGAGTGGGAAGGGAAATGGGCACCAACCAATGCATCTAAATCTAGACCTATTTTATTTATTTTTTATAAATATTACTATATAAGAAGAACATGAATGGATGCTCACATTAATGAATTCGCATTTGATAAGATCAAGAGGATGACAGAAGAAAGAAATGTATTGAAAGATACTTCAGAAATGTCTTGAGAGACAGTTCAAGTTCAGGGTGAAGATATTTAAATGTAAAAGACAATAGCCCCCCATTACCACAAATTTTTCGCGTCTCGTTGTGATATTCCATGGTGTGAGACAAGCATCTTGTTCAATATCTCAGTGTGACAATGTCTTGGATGTTTGATAGCAGAAGATTCCAGTCCAAGACTATTCTAAGGAAAAGCTGAATTTATGAACATTGATTTCAACTAAATGCTTGTAGAATTTTATATGGTTGGGAACATGATTGCCTGCATAATTTTATGGGAACATTTTAAATCTTGATTCTTCTTTGCATGATTTCAAATTTCCCATTGAACTGTTTGTAGTGCTTTTATTATGCTCTTTATTCAACCTGCAGTTTGTTATGAAACAGGCTGGTGTTCTTTGAACTTTTTTTTCTCTGTTTCATTGACAAGTTTTTAATGCTAAACTTGCAAAGTCTAATATAGGCATGACATGTGTTTTGTACATTTTCTCTTTTAACATTAGCTGGACATTGGTATAGATCAATGCGAACTAGGGTTCAAGGTTGCATTGGTATAGATTGATATGGTTGTCAACCTTCAGTGAGAAGGCAGCATGTCAGTTATCACACACATAATATATTATTATACAATTAAATATTAGACTTCTTGAGGAAACTTCTTTGAGGGTTTTGTTTTCTCATTACAGAACTAAGATGCAGCGGCTGTGATTTAACAGTTAAAGGTATGAGTCAGCTGAAAATTTATAAATTTGAGTAAAAAGTAACGTAAATATCATTCATAATAAACATCTGCATATCACAATAGATGTTCATTAATCAACAGTCATGAGAACCATTTTATAGACTACATGTATATATTCTTTTAGCAGCTTTATTCATAATACATGTGTTGTTTAGTATTTGTTACTTTTTATATGTGTTAACTAAAATGTGACATAAAACATGCAATAGACATAATTATTGTTTCACAACATTGTGAATGCTTAGTGATCAAGAGAATAAAACTTAAAGATAAAATAAAGATAAAATTTCACATTTTCAATCACAAGACGAACAACTAAAAATAATATTGTTATATACTTTTAAGAGCACAAAGAAATGTAATCAGACTAGTGTCAGCCTTTTTCTTACACTTTTACAGAATTTAGATCGTCATGTTCATGGTTATTTAATCCTTACTTATTTATATTACAGTTTTAAACTACATGCTGGATAAAGTCAATAAGGATGAAATTGAAGAACAAGTTGAACTTGCTATACAAGTAATGTGTGATAAAAAGAGATTTACCATTTCTGAATACAAAGCCGATTATATGGTGAAAACCTGTCAGTTTATGAAAGGTATGTTTTCTGCATCAGTTGGTGGTTATGATAAATTGTTTGCCATGCCTGATTTTGATGGCTTTGTTTCTTTTATTTTCTGTCATTCATTGGACTAGGATACTCTATATCCCATTGGAGTCTGAATCTCATTTCAATTTTCCCTATTACTATTATACAGTGCACTCTGGTTAGCATGACATCGATGGGACCATGGAAAAATGGTCATACTAAGCAGATGTCACGCTAAGCGAAGTTCAAAGAAAATAACTTTGTTGATGCATCGATCAGCTGACATAATGATTGTTGATGATAGAAAATGCCTGACGGATGTTTTATCGGTATTCCGGTAAGGTTAGGAAAAGGTGTGAATAGCTGACTGCATAGAAGTAGAAGCAAAGGCTGAATAAGGACTTATGCCTGAGCGACATTCATGCTGTCTTTTGGCTCTTGACTGGGGCAAATTTAGTGTAGATCTAGTGTACCGGTACCGGTAGTAACTGTAATTGATGATTGTCGACGAAATGTTACTGTCGGCTCACCCTCTCAGACTATTAATACTATCATGCCAGGTCTTCACACCTCTGTGATATCTCTTGTCATATTCTTGTCAGATTGAAAGAAACAGAAACCCTTCCCCTACCCTTATCCTCAAACTGTACTTGGTATCAACGGGACAAAGCTTAACCCTAAACGCCGTGAATGAGACATTCATTCATGTTTTGGGCCAGCTGTAGGTTCGCTTCGATTGACGCTCATTAGGTCCAGAAAGGAGACGGTGTGTGCTTTAGTTTTAAACTTTAAATGTGTGTAGGTCTAGTAAAGCACATGCATTGTACTATAGTGTAGGCTAAGCCCAACTGAAGGTTGCAAATTGTAGACCAGCCTTGTCGAGCCACGTCTTCACAGATCACATGGAAGGCCTATCCTTTACCTCTCCCCCTGTCTGATCTGAATCACTTCCTTCCCCCCTCCTACTTTCCAATCTTATGCACATTGTATAAGCCTAAGCCACAGCTTTATAACATTACACTAGATCCAGGCCTATATAATATATAGTGTCACTGCATGGTATCACTAATATCACTATTTAGTGCCTCAGATAGCGTTGAAAGTCCAACATATCGGGCAAAAAAAAAGTTATGTGTACTGAGAATTTGGTCACCATAACCGGAGTCGGTATGTCATCTTAACCGAAGTTTTTGAACAAAGAATAAGAGGAAAGTTGGTGGGGACTCAAAAAAATGGTCACCGTATCCGGAATGTCATGCTAACCGAGGTTGTGAAAAGTGGAGTGCACTGTATTAGGTTTACAATTAATTTTGTTTACATAAGTTAGACACACATTACAAATTGCTGTCTTTATTCATGCTCTAATTTACTCACTTAATGTTTGTACTTTAATACTCTGTGAATTTCTGCATTTATATTTTCTCTTTAGATTATCATGGTCAAGAGTTGAAAACAGAACTCATCAATTATTATAGTAAAACAAAAAGGCCTTCATACATAATGCTGTCTCAAATGATTTGTCTGAATATCATGAGGCTTTGTCCTGGACACACTCATGAAGTTGGAGATGATGTGAGTAGTTTGACTTCAGTATCTACAGGTGTCCCCCATGCACTTTTATAACCATAGATAAAAGTAAGAAATAGTTAACTCATTGAAGATGTGCTGGCCACATTAGAACAGCTCTCCCCAGGAGATGTGCTGGCCGCATACGGCCGGCATTGTTTTAAACGCCAGTATTTCATACAGTATCCCTACGGGGTAAGAAACGTAACCATCATCGGAACATGTTCCAATAATTTTATTACTTGCCACACTTACACCAGCTGGGTGAATTTGTTTAATGGTTCTAAGGCTATTTTAGATCGCCACAGCAATGAAAGCTAAAAAGAACTTCATTCGACATGGCTTCATCATGCAAAAGTTAGTGTTTCAATGTAAATTCTTCTTCTTCTTCTTCCTCATTCTCTTCAATGTAAATGAAACTGTAGAACTTGTCATGCAAAAAGGTTCTGACAACGAAGAGGATCTTATTTATCCATTCTCAGATAATGAAGACACTCAGAATTATGTATAAGAGGATTGTTCAGTTGTTCCATTCTTGCTTGATTTAGAACTTGAGATAACCTTTAGCCTTCTGACAGTGACAATTATTATGTTTCTATCAGTTCCAGTGGTGATAATGATAACGCAAGTGACAGCGTCTTGCCTGCAGTGTCAACAGTTATGCACAGTCCTAGATCTACAATTGATGAAAACAATAATTTCAACTTTGAAAGTGAAACTGACGACGTTTTTTTATTTTTTCTGATTTTGATCAGAGAATGAAACTAGATGTAGATATAGATTCTAATACAGTGCAACCTCTCTATATCGACATTCGATATATCAACATTCTCTGTATAGCAACATGGCGCCCACGTCCCCGATTTTTTCCTTATATATAATTAGTAATAAAACCTCACTATTGCGACATAATTTTAGTAAAAACTCTGTATAACAACATCGATTTGGTGGTAATCAACAGCAAAAAATTGACAGAGGAGATGATTTTTCTTGTCAAATGAAAACGCTTGCTTTCCAACCAATGAAATCCTGTACTCCAAACCAATAAAAAATGCTTTTCTCTCTAACTACATGTAATGAAAGGCTTGATTAGCCGACCAATGATTGTTGAGTATAAGAAGGGAGCATACTATCGACCCGCTTCACTTCCTTCCATCAGGAGACTACCTTTGATTATATTTTGTTGGCATTTATGAAGAAAAAAAATTACTCACACAAAAAAGAGAGAAAGAAACCTCCTTCCTTCCCCCTACCCCCCGCACCCCCCTTAAAAAAAAACAAACAAAAAACCCCACATTTTTATGTGGCCACACAGACAAATATCTCAGCGTATTGTTGGTGTCTATAATACATGCATTTCAGTTGGACACTTGCTGGTTGAAAGTCCGGATAAATACAGACGGTAAATAGTTGCCTCTCACTATAGCGACATTTCTGTATAACGAAATTTTTCTCCGGTCCCGACGATGTCGTTATAGAGATGCTGCACTGTGCTTCTACTGATGATTGCATGAGAGATTGGTGTAAGGATCACACCATCAAAGGGGGTATTGGATTTCATAATAATGGGGAGTCATCGTACTGTATTGAGTTGCCCTGACCTGCAAACAAAGCACTGAGGCTCTGGCAGACGACAGGAAAATGAAACAGAAATTCATTGTCACAACCTGCTGACCAATAGTGTACAGGTAACATAGTTTTGGTCCAGCACGACTGATCAGTGAGGGGGCAGTCACTTAGACCTTGGGATTAGATATGACAGGCCAACAAACACAATATAATGACATAGGTCCATGAAGGGTGAGACATGTTTGAGAGCCCTTTAGCAGTTATTGACATCTTAGGTCTGTATTCACATCTGGTCCAGTACCCTCTGCTAAGCTGTTGCCAGACCCCCTTTTGGGATTACCATACTAAAAGGAATATTTATACTTTAAGAAAAAGAAATTGTTGTGTAAGTCATCCTTATTTTCTATGATTCACCTACATGTATTTTATTTGTATCTCGAACCATTTTCTTTTGTGTTATTATCTAGGGGGAAAAAAAGTAAAAAGTCCAAAATGAATTCTTTTACATCATAAAATATAGATTTCATTTAAAATGGATATGAATCATGAAAAGTGATTGGACCATTAGAAAGCAGAATTATTCCTCTATAACATGTAAAAAAAACATTTGTCTTTATTATCACTGATAGAAAAGTTACATCTGATTGAAAATAGTTACCATGCATCTCAACGGTTTAGCGAGGCCCACTACATAACGTCTTCAATGAGTTAAGGAGAAAAGAAATTTAAGAGAGAAGGAACAGCATAAGTTAACATGTGGTACTGATTACAAAAACTTCTTTTTCAGATTTCTTTTGTGTGGTTCATAACCATATTTTGTTCATTTGATCTTAAATCTTCTGTTCCTGTTTGAGAAATTTCACACTTCCTTTTATCAGTGATTTCTTTTTTATTTTTGATGAGTCTTTTTGGTTTGGTTTGGTTTTATAAGAATATGGTTGACAATTTCAACATTGATAGGTTGATTCTTAGATCTTAAGAAAAATTGAACAAAAGAGTTTGTACAAGAAATATTTTTGGTCTAGAGTGTCCCAATCAAGCAACATTTATTTTTTTTAAACTATAAATTTGGAATATTTTCTTCAAGATTTAAAGACAGTCCTATACTGAGTATTTTTCATTTGAAGTTTCCTAAATATGACAATGTCAACAAAAAGATTTAGAATATGGTATACTGATGAAATTAACTAAGAAAGAGATCTTTACCTTTATTTCAGCACTCCTTTGAGCAATTCAAGAAATTCATGGCAGCATCCGGCAAAGAAGCAAAAATTGCCAAGCCTGTTCCAGCCTCACATTCCCATGAAGAATTGTAGTTTGACAATTGTTTGTCAATTGATATATCAATTGTGATGTGATTTCGTTTTGCCGAATTAATGACCCCACTCATAGAAATTATAGTTATAGCATGTCTCTGAATGTGTCTAAATAGAAAGAGTACAATTTTGTTCATTGCTTAAGAATGACATCAACAGATGAATTAATAGGCCTATCGATGGTTGTCACATCAAACCTCTGAAGTCCCTTCTATGCTAAGGGAGATTTCACAGGATTGTTTTGTCAGCCATGGCTAAGTTTTCTGTCAATTTGAAGTAATTTCTGGTTCATTATCCACAATTTCTTAGAGTTGAACATTTCAATACACTGAACAGGAAATTTTATATTTGTGATCAACCATTTGGATTTTGTAATTACATTAACCTACATGTTACATAGGACTACTACAATGTACCATATGTATTACTATGCTATAGCGGAACGATTCTTGAGGAATGAATGTGCACTTGCCCGAAGTTAGGCTAAGTCACAGTGCACTACTTAATGATAGGGTTTTGAAAGTGGAAACTTTGGTCAGGGTCAGAGCAGAGAAGCGTGCATTAAGTTTTGTTTTAAATAAGGTGAAAAAGTGAAGCAAATACACATACACATATATATATTATTATTATTATTATTATTATTATTATTATTATTATTACAATATATTTTCTTTTCTCGTCCTCAGAACAAAAAAGCCAAAGTCAATATGTGTATGCTATCCTTATGAGTTATTCTTATATGGAGTGTTCGGCAAAATATACTATATTATGTATGTATGTGCGACTGAAATAACGAACTACTGATATTGATCTAAAGAACTTTTTGTATTGCCGGGGCTTGTTCGTTATATCAGTGCTCCACTATAACTATAATCTGATTCCACAAGAACAGTAGGAAAAACTGCTACTAAATTCTCGCTCTTTTTCACATTATTTTTCTTTCATTTTAGGTTGGTTCATCATTGCATAAGAAAAAAGACACAAAAAAACAACAAAAAACAACAAAGAAAACAAAAGAGCAACATCATAATATATTGATTGCTCTTGTGATATTAAATGAACGTTAAAGAAAAATGGCCAACTAAAATTCTTTTCAGCCAAAATTATATGGTTAAGTCTAGAAGGTGATAAGGAATTTCTTGCCCTGTATAAAATCAAAATGATTGAATATGACCTGTTGTTATGCATAGATTGTAATGTTCAAATACTCTAGGAGCAGGGTTTTTTTCCAGGGAAGGGGAAAGGGGGCGGGGGGGGGGGGGGGGTGTTGTTTGTTTTTTTTTTAACTTTTTTGCTCTCACTTAAATCATTCCAGATTATTAACTGCATGTTCCATATTTTGATACCTAAATTTGTTCATCTTCAGAGTAAAAAGGCAAATTTTTTTTTTTTTATTCTCACTATTGTTGCATTTGCAATATAAAATATATCTTCCTTACATTTGTTTGTTTGGGGGGAGGGAGAGGGAGTTATTTTCATATACCAGGTATGCCATTCTTTGTTTAAATGAAAGTGCTTGATGTACCCAATTTGGCAATGAAAAGAAAAACAAAGTTTTTCAAGCCTTTCAGCTTATAGGCCAAAGTCATTGGTTATGCTGTCTCTGATTGAAATGCTCTGCACACTTAATACAGATGTACATAATGTATAAATTATTTATCATCATGATGGTGAAAATTGGATCTAGAAAAATAATTTAAAATTCTTTACACTCCACCAAAGGGAAAAATGAGATTTTGGCAAAGAAATTAGAAAAACAACTTTAATACTGAATTTAGTGGGTGAAATTTCAACGTTGTAAGCTGACTTTACTGTATGAAGTTGAAGTCTCAACTTGACCAGAAGAAGATTGTTCTCTTTAGCATTTGTTTTTTGGGTTTTTTTTAATACTCATACATGTTTATAATTCTATTTTTTATTTTAGATAAAGTGCTTAATATACTCAATTTTGCATATAATGATGTATTTCTTTGAACCTGTAAAGTTTCTTTGTATTTTATCTACATTTACATAATATGCATTGAAATTTACTGTCATGTGGGTGTTTTGTTCCCTCGCTTTGGTCACAATTTTTCTCTTTTGAATCTTACAAATTTTTATAATCAATGAAAGTTAAATAAACAGAAATGATGATTTAATCTATGTGCATGATGAAAATGTAAAGCCTTGAATAATAATTTTAATACTGACCTTACTGTATACAGGTACTCCACTGTATGAATCTCAACTAGGAAAGTTGACTATATTGTAAGAAGTCTCAACTTTGTCACACGGAGACAATAGAATCAAAATACATATACAAACCTCATGTCTTGACACTCTTCTGTCAACTTTTTCTGATTATAGGAGAACTGTTACTCCTGGGCATAATTTTTTTTTTACTATATGGTTCTTGCTGGTTTGTGTGCATCCTACACAAACAAATTGAAAGAATATAGGCTCAAAGGTTTCTAGAAAATGTTAACATTTAATCAGATATTTTCTCCTGTCCACATTAAACAACAATTCAGGGCTTTGTCAAAAATAGCAATACTTAAATATTATTTGTACCAATCTTTTTCTTCAAATGATGTGGGTGAATTTTTAATTAATGAGAAGAGGAATTTGTTAGTGTTTCTGTTATTTTAAAAATGTGCTCTGGTAAATTCCATAAAATGTTTATGGCCATATACACCATGAAATTCCATTTATCAAGCTATGTTACTGTGTGTTCTATTCAACATTGTACATCAATACATTGTGCTTTTTTCTTCTTCTTGGCACACTTTATTCAATATCACACTGAAAGAAAAATCAAAAATTGTTTTATTTTATTGCCATTCATTTTTATGCTTATTTTTCAGTCAATCAAATTTGTACATCTCGTCATAGTTAAGATGTTAAAGTAAAAGAGAGCTTTTAGTTGAGAAAGACTTTTTAGCAAAATAAACATTTTAAACAAAAGTCATGAATCTCCATAGGTGCTGTCAATAGCAGTGATATTGTTTGTTATTATTATCATCAAGTTCTGCAAACATTTATTGTGGGGGTTCCACTGTTTATTCAAACCTGTCCTTTTTCTATGTACTGAAATACTGAAAAATGTATCTTTCATTTGAAAAATTTTTCTTCCTTAAATGTTTGGAGTTTTCGTTTGGTATGTACTACAAGGGTATGATTTTTTTATTTTTATATAATTTTCATTCATAAATTGAATAAATACTTTAATTACAATTAAATCTTTTTTCTTCTATTCATTTTTTCCTATTTTATAAGTTCTGTTCGTTTCTGTGATTTACCCATGTTCATCATTATCAGAGATCTTCAAACTTTTAAGTGGGACTGACTTAATCTTGTTTGAAGAGGCTTTAAACGTGCCGTTAAAGGATCTAAACATACAGAACAATTTGCGCAAAAGTATTCAGTATTATAGGAACTCTTCCTTAACAGCCTACATCCAACAGGATTATGTACAAGATCTTATCAACCATGAATGAGAATATTGGGAAAAGCTAAAAGAAAAACAAATTTTCAAAACCCAGAAAAAATTCCCAATAACAGTGTTGTTGGGGTTCAAACTGGAGTTGGAGAGCAGCGTCTTACAACTGAGCCACTGAGCGTCCCCAAAGATACTGGATAAATAAAGATTGTGCAGTTACTAAAAATAGCGTAACCTGCAATTGGTGTGCCATCCTGTGGTCACTGCGGACAGCTCTAGTTTAGTTTTCATTTTCCATTGAGTTACCACGAGCAAAGATAGCACAATGAAATAGATCTGACACATTAGATCTAGACAATTTCAATGAGCCCCATAGACATAAATTACAAACACATAGGGAAGAATTTTTTATAGAATTTTCACGAGCAAAGACTAGATCTAGTAATCTAGTAGATCTATTTATCCAGTATCTTTACCACGAGCCACGCCCACTTCACAAAAATAATAATGGCATCGACATCGACTGTGAAGCGTCCGATAAGTTCCCATTATTCTGGAATGGACTGCAATAATTCTA
>JBCJKF010366375.1:0-16839 GCA_039654545.1 Plocamopherus ceylonicus | reverse complement strand
AGCTACATTTAAAAAGGCATCTATACCTGATAGTAAGTTAACCCAAAGCTAGCTACATTTAAAAAGGCATCTATACCAGATAGTAAGTTAACCCAAAGCTAGAGCTACCTTTAAAAAGGCATCTATACCCGATAGTAAGTGAACCCAAAGCTAGCTACATTTAAAAAGGCATCTATAACCGATAGTAAGTTAACCCAAAGCTAGCTACATTTAAAAAGGCATCTATACCCAATAGTAAGTTAACCCAAAGCTAGAGCTACATTTAAAAAGGCATCTATACCCGATAGTAAGTTAACCTAAAGCTAGCTACATTTAAAAAGGCATCTATACCAGATAGTTAGTTAAACCAAAGCTAGAGCTACATTTAAAAAGGCATCTATACCTGATAGTAAGTTAACCCAAAGCTAGCTACATTTAAAAAGGCAACTATACCTGATAGTAAGTTAACCCAAAGCTAGCTACATTTAAAAAGGCATCTATACACGATAGTCTATTTCCATATCATATGGCCATTATCAGTGCCCGACTGGCAGTAATCTAGTAAGTCAACTTATTTTTACGCACTATTCACAAAAAACAAAAACAAAATCGTGTTACAAGGCAACTACCACTACTCTAATATAATGCTTTTGCTAATGGCATGTCAACATTGCCAATTAAGTTATCAGCCACAGAAAAAAAAAAAACCATGTATAATTACATTCATGAGTCATAAATACATACAGGAAGGAAAAAAAAACCCATGTGTAAAAACATATTTTTTGGGTACAGTTGGCAGCTCTGCAAATAATAAACTGTGTATTCAATTTTGTGTGTGAAGGTGTGTGCGTGAGATGTGTATATCAAGTGAGAGCCAAATTATCAAAATTCAAATTCTACCGCATATTCTGATTTCACAACTCAATCATATTGGTAAAAAAAACTTTGTGATAATAAATAACACGACCTGAAGTAAGCCAACTTAAAACAACACCACACAACAAATAACGGATGCCATCTGAGCCTCTACTTCTCAGCTATTGATAGCTGTGTAAAAACAGCCGCTCTAGCCAAGTCTGATGGGCTTTGTGGAAGTGAAGCGAATGCCCTGAAAAATGGTAAGCCACTAGGCAAAAAATAGAAGAAAAAAAAACATGACAAGGCTGTAAGAAAAGCGCTATGAGCCCAACCGTCTCAAGGCTGTAAGAAAAGCGCTATGAGCCCAACCGTCTCAAGCTGGAAGCCGGGTGGAAGCCAGAAAAGTAAGTACAAAGAAATCATGATTCTATAATAAGCAAGCCCCCTCTTGGGCATTGGCTTTAGAGAGGGGGCCAAGGGTAGGTTACAAATATTTGGTCTGGATTTGCAAAGTACCCAGCATTTCTATACTGCTGAGCTCACTAGTGAAAGGTTGGTTGGACAAAAAGACTTGTAGGTGTTACCATAAAGGTTGGTACAATAGAAATGCCCTCTATTTGTATTTGTCGCTGACTAAAAAGAAAGTGTGAAAGGAGGCAATGTGCCAAAATTAATTACAGGGGTATAAAATTAAGTAATGAATAGAATGTTAAAGCTGAGAAGGACGTGGAAATTTTCTTGATTTTAAATTCTGCCCGAAAATTGTGTGTTGATGATTGTGTGGAGGAAGGGGGGACTAATCTTATTGTCTTTTCCGTCTGTTGGTTTTTCTTGCATGTTTCATTTGAATAAATTGTAATTACAATAAAGTCTCTTCACCCTACCAAAATTTGTGTCCCCTCCACATATTATTATTTAATTTGTAATTACACAAAATTCGATTTATCATTACACAAAATTTCTTGTGTGTCAATCTAAAAATGTCCCAACCAACAATAACAATAGGAATATCCCTCAATTTTTTTATTTTTTTTTCAACTGGCAAAAAAAAAAAAAAAATTAATGAAAAGACAAAGAAAATAATCATGAGCATTTTGTGATTAATAAAATGAATTGATATGACAATTTTAAAAAATCAACAAAAAACAAAATATCCCTAGAATAACAAAATCATAACACAGTATGATGCAACAAATTGTATGAAATACAAATGAAGTACAACAACAACAAAATCTAATGAAAGGAATATGTATAAAGATATTTTTACGTCCCAACCACAATGACGAATCTGAAAACAACAACAAATTTTTCTACTTTGCTACCATAATACAATGATCTTTGTACTACTTTGCTTATTAGGACAAAGGCAGACAGACGGACAGATCTGTGGTCCAAATGGTGATGTCCAAAGCCATGAAAGAGGCAGTTCATAACACCGTCATCAATGGCAGTCTCTATTATATTTACTTGGACATTCAAACGCTTAGAGCCAGCTTAGCGGATTTACAGAGGTAAAATTTACTACTACTATAATCATGGTCATTATTATTATCATCATTATTATTAGAATTATCATTATCATTATTTCTACTATTATCATTTATGAAGAGAGGCAAGCACATCTTTGGATGGCAGTGTGGAAGTGAGTCAATTTATTGTAGAAGCTTGGACTAGTGGGGGTGGTACAGGGAGAGAGCTTGCCTTACTTGGGGCACATGGAGGAAGAAACAAAACCAAACAATGATGACGGACCATGGCGGAAAGTGAATGAAATAATAATAAAAAAAAAAGGTTTTGCATGACAGAAAAATTAAACTGTTTTGAGTGAGCATGAAAGATTATTATCAGTGAGCGAATAATTTCTTTTCATGAAATAAATTTTAAGAAAGAATTCACTACTGATGAAAAATGTATTGTTTACCCATACAAGATGTGAGGTTACAATCCATGACGTGTGATAATCCCCTCCAGAAAGGTTGGTTGAATATTAAGGGAAAATTTGTCTATTGATATGAAATGAGAATCTTTTCAGTGAGTCTTTTTTTTTTCCCCAGGGGAATTAGTTGTTTGTCTGTTGTTATTATTTGTTGCTGTTCTGTTTTGTTGTGTTTTGTTGTCGCTGTTTTGTCTGTTTGTTGTTTTGTTGGGGTTTTTGTTGTTTATGGTTTTATTTGTTGGAGGGGGGGGGGGGGGTGTATTTGAGTTTGTATTGGGTTTTTTACAAACATTTTTCGATGAATGTCTGACATTCACATGTCTTTCAATACCTATATGATGATTTCTACAGTTGGCTTTCTTTTTTTTTTTTTTTTTTTTTTAGTTTTTTTTTTTTTATTTTTTTTTTTTTATTGCTATTATTACTATTATTCATTAAAAAAATGGGCACTATTGATGTTGTGAATAGTGGCATTACAAGGTTTAATATGACATGGTGAATAAGGGGAAGATACAAGACAACATCACAGAGTTATCCACGGCCTGAGTGAGTAAATGAGATTCTTAGCAATACCAATTACAGTGGTGCATTTTTTTTTTCATCTACACTATCCTAGATCAGTAAGCATTGAAAAGATGGCAATACTTTCACTTAAATCTACCAGATATAGCATTTACAACACACACAAACATAAAACACGCACAATCATACACACATACGCCTGCCTATCACAAGGAGAACGACTTCTGAGCTCTCTTTTGTTGACTTTTCTTCATCCCCTCATTTTAGCACTGAAAGAAAAGTTTTTACCCAGTCAATACATTTTAGCATGGAAGGGCTTCACTACATCAGTGCATTTTACATTTTAGCACAAAAAAAAAAAAAAAAACCCAACATAAACAGTGGTTATTTATATTAATTATTAGCTTTTCCTACATGTTAACAACAATGTAAAAATTATGGATGAAACAAGGACATGAAATTTGCTTTTCAAATAAAAAAAAATTTAAAAATGAAAATAAAGAAATAGTTAACAACTGAAAAAATCACTGCCTTCGAGTAATCTCAAATATTTGTATTTTCATATTAATTAACCTAGAAAGAAACATACACAAATATGTATGTAATATATGTACATACTGTCATATATACACCTATACACTATGTCATATTTCCATAATAATAATAACAATAATAATAATAATAATAATAATAATAATAATAATAATAATAATAATAATAATATACTTATAGACAAGGCAAAGATGAAAAGAAAACAACATTTTGAATTGCACAAGGTCCCGTAGAGCGGCCGTCACAGTCAAATGGATCCCAGACATCCGGTATTGGCCTGGCAAAAGCCGAGTGGGCAACCCTTTATCCAACCCACTGTTCTCCGTGGTGAAATGTACAAGAAACATGTTTCGTCTTCCTAAAACGAAGGAGTGCTAAGCTAAACGGTGGGTTAATCTCGCTGTAGACATCCTTGAAGCTTCTCTATCCAGTCAGCAGCCTCCCTGGAATTTGGAGCCATAAAGTTGTACACTCGCCGCACGGCACGGATCTGGGGGGAAAAAATTAGACACAAAGAGTTATCTACCTTTTTTTCTCTTAACTTTAAAAAGAAGAAGTTGCGACAGGGAAGTTTAAATAAAGGGGGATTGTCAATTAACCGTTCTTCTCTTCATCAAGGTCTTTATACACTCAAGGTTCAATGCACTTGGGAAACCTCGATTTTTCATATACATCCGGGTTTTTGTAATATATCATTTTAATAGCTCATACATCAAATGATATAGATTCAATGAGAATTTAACTAATTTTACTCAAAATCATCTTCCCAAAAAATAATAATGATAATAATTCTTGACAGCCATTTTCCATGAGTGAACTGACGGTTGGAAAGTGGCATGGTGTAGAATCGTGCCAAGCAAATGATTACAAGAAATATTCCAATAATCGATATATATATATATATATGTATGTATGTATTTCTCCGACAACCGTATCCAACACAATCCAATCGCACCCAGCATCATTGCTGTCACTCCTACTAGTTTACACACCAAATTCTTAACCTTGACCCCGATGCAAGTCAGTCAGACACAAACGTATTAATTTCTGATATAATTACCCAAACAGAAAACCTACAAAACCTAGAAGTCCTTTAAAAGAAAAGAAAGAATCCCTGACACATTTTTTGTACCTCCACAAACGAGTTGTCCTGAGCCCTTTTGGGGGCGCCCGGAACAGACTTGACCAAGTTGACGGATTCCACCTCCGCCAAGTCAATGTAACCTTTGCAGGATGGGTCATTGTCCGTCTCATAGTAGCGAAGCTGTTTGGAAAATAATAAACAAATATAGTCAATAAACAAAACGATTAAACAAAAAAATGGTTGAATTTATCTAAAAATACAAGTAAACATATAGGAAGAAATCACTTTTTTAGGTCTCTACATGGGAAACCTGTATATTGTGAAATGGCCAGAATACATTTTTAATGGATCTCAGCGAATGAATGAGAAACATTAATGTGAATCGTCTTTCCCAGGAATACCCATCAACAACAAAAACATAAAGTGTGGAAAGGCACTGCAAACCATTTTTCCAAGGACAGTAACGCTGCAAGTCAGTTGTTCCATTTATCCTACTTCTTGTAGTGTTCCCGGAGTGGGTTCCAGGGACTTCTCCGACAGGTGAGAAGAGAAAGACGAGACCCAATGCAGGTTTCTTTGGCTATCCCCCTGGGTTGGCAAGCCATGCATGTCATAAAAGGCGACTAATTAGAAACCACTTTTTTCTTGATTTTGACGTCTATCCTCGTCTTTCCTCCTTCTATCATCCCAGTCCTTCTCTCCTCCTCTTCCTCCTTCTGAGGTCTCACTACGAGGACCCATATAGAAAGCCCTAAGATCGTCAAAGCACAGATGTAGTTCCTCTTTACTGTACTGCTCTATGTATCAGACTGACAGACTCTTTTATCATGAATGTATTCCTCATTTGAAGAGAATCTATTATTTTTCATGAAAATGAACCGAGGTTGCCAGGACTTCAGCTCAACTTCCTAGAAACACCAAAATGAGCAAACAAGGAAAGAAAAGTAATTGCTCCACCAACACTGGTCAGCCATGATATCTAAACTATAGACCTGACCATGAAAGATCAGTGTCAACCATAATAATATGATGCCTCGTACTACGGGAGCCCCGATAGCTAAACGGTATTCACACTGACATGGTCAGTGAGTCAAGCAACACTGTGCGTGTCAGTGTTTGAAGTGGTGACATCGGTGGTGTGTCCTTGGATAAGGTACTTTACTCCCATTATCCCACTCCACTCAGGTGAGATTGAGTACCGGTTCAGGAACTGGGGGCACCAGGGCGCCGTACAATGGCGACCAGCAATGGCAAGATGTTTGGTTGCGTTTATGTATTTATCATCTATATGTATTTTCTGTATGATGTATTATGTTTGCTTGTTTGTAATTGATGTAAATGCCATTGTAAAACACATTTCCATACTAGTATATGGACCAATAAAGGTATCTTACCCGCTTTTTTTTTTTTTATCTTACAGAGCATTGTGGGAAAGGGAATGGGAAAATGGAGAAGATGGGTGAACTAGCAGTCTGAAAGGGGAAGATGGCCCTACCTGATGTTTGGTTGCGTTTATGTATTTATCATCTATATGTATTTTCTGTATGATGTATTATGTTTGCTTGTTTGTAATTGATGTAAATGCCATTGTAAAACACATTTCCATACTAGTATATGGACCAATAAAGGTATCTTACCCGCTTTTTTTTTTTTTATCTTACAGAGCATTGTGGGAAAGGGAATGGGAAAATGGAGAAGATGGGTGAACTAGCAGTCTGAAAGGGGAAGATGGCCCTACCTGATGTTTCATTGAATCCAGGATGAACCACCTCTGCTTCCACTGTCGGAAAAGTGCCCCCTGCTTGAACAGGTAGCCTTCTCGTATACTGTGTTCCTTGGCCCCCGGCTCGAAGGAATCAAAGTTAGCTGCCGGAACTGTTTGGGAATAACAGGATAAGAGTTTGAAAAAAAAAAAGGGGGGGGGGGAAGAGAGGGAATAGCAGGAGGATAGATGGGCAGACAGACGGACAGATGGTGGGATGAATGGATTGATGAGAGGATAGAGTCAGAATCAGAATTGTTTTATTGTCTCGAACAGAGAATTTTTGTTTGATCCTGGGTGCACAAAAATTTTGTCACAATACATTAGCAAGAAGGAAAGAATGAATTCATAGATGGGTGCATGCATGGATGTATGGATGGAAGAACAAACAGACCAATGAATAGATGACAAAGGAGACAAAAAGAGAAGAAAAAGATTGATGGTCAGATGGATCAACTTTTGTGTCTCACTTTCTGACGCTTATTTATTTATGCATTTTTGTTTTTCTTTTTCTTTTTTTCCATTGTTTTTTTTTTTTTTTTTTTGTGTAATTTTTTTGTAAGTGTTTTGGTTTGTTTTTCAGTTTCTTTCTTTCTTTTTTGTTTGTTTGTTTGTTTGAGGTTTTTTTCCAAGACCAATAGCATGATGAATGAGCAAGGCGAGAAATAGGCAAACAGAGATGGGAACGAGATGAACGGGGATATGTAACTGTGTGGCATTCAACACCGAGCAATGTTGCAAACAGCGAGACAAGCTGAGAGGTAGGAGAAGGAGAAGAGGAAGAAGAAGCTATACTCTGGAAGGCTTTAGCGAGACAAGCTGAGAGGAGAAGAAGAGGAAGAAGCATCGAAACTACTCTACAAGTCCATGTTCGGCCAGAGGGGAGCTGAGATTACCATTGGACTTGTCGTTCATGACAGGACCACCGTTGCCCTGGATGGTTGAACTGCCTGTCCCCGTGTCTGTCACCACCTTGAGCCGACGGCAGTTTTTGGGCACGGAGGACTGGCATCTCTCATGGCAATTGTAGCCACAGTCTGCGCATTGCATGCCTGGAGGATAAGCAGTACATACAGTCAACAGCATTGGTGGTTAGGATAGAAGCAATTGGGTCAGTTTCTTTAATAACCAGGTGTGGTCATTTGTTTTAAGTTGTTTTTTTTTATTAATTGAATACAACAACAACAACAAAGCCAAAAGCCTAAATTTATGAATCAGGCACACCACAAAAAATGTATTACAAATTTAAATATATCTCTAAAATTGTATCAAATTTGTTTAACACACAGAGCACTTAAATCAGAAGGGGGAAAGTAATCATTGACTCGGTGTGACAAAAAAACCCTACATAACACCATAACCATGACGATTCAGGACAAACACACGTTTGCATAATGCCGCCTCATGTGATCAAGATCACGACAGAGGACATCTGATAACTTCATAGTGCTCAAAGCCCTTATCTGGCATATTGAGCCAACCCTTCGACCAACCTGTTTTTGAGAGCCCCCACAGGATCTGAGAGCACTGGTCACAGTACGTAGGGGTTGTGTACGTGTGCTTCTCAAACCTATGGGGCTGGGGAAACAGACGGGCCGAGTTTCCAAGCATCTTTCCGCGGAGTAAGATTTCAACCGTGGAGTGCTTGTGAACGGTCCTCCCATGGGATCGAATGCGCTGTGTGTTGGCGGATATCTGTTAGATTTGAAAACGGTGACAACATTAAAATATCAAAGCTAAAAGAATGACAATAATGAAGTAATAATTCGATAATGTTTTGTTCCGGAAATTTCTAAGACTCATTGCCGTCCGATATGATGCGGACTTGAAGAACAGTAGATACGTAAAGTTGCCAAATACCAACACAGACCTGCCATTAAGTGAAATTTAACATTTTACCAGTGTGCCCTCGTCATTTGCCATGATGCCCACCCCACAAAAAGGAAAACTTAAAGGCACTTTTGGCCTTGCCCCTTTTTAGGGTGGAATTTTCTTTTTCCGATCAAACTAATGAAATATGCATTTATTTTTTAAAGTCCATTCACACCGACTTGTTTACTGCTTTTGGTCCTACTTTTCTATGTATTTGCAATGCGTTCTTAATGGTTTACCAAAAGTGCCTTGATGCCCAACCAAAGTGCCTTGATGCCCTCAAAACTTTGATTTTGTAAAGGCACTTTTTATCGCCCTCTTAAAAATGTTATGGAAGGCCTGCCAACAGTCCCTGAAACCATGCTGGGCCTTACCTGGCGATCAAAGTGTTGGCGGCCTGGACACTCCAATCTATCCCACAATGCCCTCCAAGGGGACAGCTTCATGCCAAGATCTTCTTCCATGCGGTTTAGTTCCTGCAAGGAAAAATAATCAACGATAAATCAACTGTAACAGCATATAATTAGAATGATGATAAGTTTGTTTTGTTGTTTTTTGTTGGGTTGGCTTTTTTATATTATTTCTAGATCTATGTGTTATTTATTTGATATGCCCTTTTTATGCAGAAAGTCAAAATTTACAAATTCGTGTCTCATCAAATTTTTATATGTCCACATTTTTTTTTAATTCTATACCAAGCATATTCTTATACTTCTATACAAATAAAATTCTTCCAGTTACATTATAGTTGCATTCTATACAAAACAAATTACAAAACAGCTAACATGATACCACGATACTTCATAAATTCTTATACTTCCACACCAGGCATGTTCCCGTATGTCCATTAATTATATCAATCAGTGAATTTATAGACTTCAAAGGGACCATCCTGGCTGTATGTCTCATTTGCCTTGAATTGACTTGCGGCTTAATGAAAATTGACCTTTGTCCTCAGCTAGCAGAGTTTCATACCTGAATCCTACCAAAATAGTCATTTCATAATCACGCAACCCTACAACCTCTTCTGCCTCAGACTTATTGACTAGTTCATTACTCTGAATTCAAGTAGAAGAGGCAAAGATCAGAGGGGAAGGGAGTATGGCTGGGCACCCAAACTCCTCCTATACACTAGCCCAGGCACAGACGTCAACTCTGACGGAAAAGGCCATCATCATACCCAGATTTCAGACCAATAAAAATTGCTACCTGACTGATCATCATACCCAGATTTCAGACCAATAAATATTGCTACCTGACTGATCATCATACCCAGATTTCAGACCAGTAAAAATTGCTACCTGACTGATCATCATACCTCGGTTTCAGACCAATAGAAATTATTTTCCGACTGAGCCTCATACCTGGATTTTGGACCAGTAAAAATTGGGCTGGTGCAAAGCCATGTCCTGGTAGAATGAGTTGAACACCCGCCTCTTGACAACACCCATTGCTTCGGCCTCCAGCTCATCATTTTTGTCTGGATCCTCCGCCAGCTCCAGGTCATACGGTGCACCGTGACTGAGGTCCTCGTGGAGGTAGAATTCCCAGATCCTCAGGTTGGACACGTTGGAATACGGACGCAGGACCTGCCACAGGTTGAAACGGTAATCAAAACATTTACTTCAAGGCTCAGAAAACTAAGCGACATAATACTTTACGTAGAAACAATGGGAGCAAAACTGTGAGTCCCTTCATGACCAAAGTTTTAATTCAACAAGGAGGTAGCTCAAGTCAAATTCTATTCATCAAATACTGGGAATGTGCACATCTACATTGGTTTTGTGCGTGTGTGTTTTCTTTTTTTCCTTTTTTTAGGGGGGTATTGATTTCATTTTTTTTTTTTTTTTTTTTTTGGACAGGGCTTTTTGTTGATTTTTGCGGATAAGGCATGTACCCCTTTCAATTTCTCTTTCGGCTTGTTTTGTGCTAAGGAGCGTGAATGTTTTTGATGAAATACTCACTTGATCCTCTTCATCCACAGCATAGGGAAAATTGAAGAACAGCGGGGTTTCTTTGGACAGCCTGTTGATCTCCGCCCACATGCAGGTGCCTGTGGCCATGCGACTGGTTCTTTCCCAGGACAGTGTCCGGCTGAAATACACAAGGATAAATGCAAGTATTCACACAAATGGCCAAATGCATATCATTTTATAGCGGCCTCAGTGGCGCAGGGGTCAAGGCACTTGCATCTCAAGCAGGAGGTCCCGAGTTCGATCCTCAGTCGTGCCGGGATTTTTTTCTGCCTCCGCTCTGTCCACCCAGGAGTGATGGGAAGCTAAGTCTCTTCAGACAAACAAAGCGAAAAGTGAGGCAACGTGGAAAGGAACTCACCACCCTTCCACATAATGTCGATGGCGCAGGATGAGTGTGCCACTAACAGGACACTTCCCCAACGTCTGTATCAGACACGGGACTAAACTTTACTTTTTACAGATTTGTACATGCAAATTGAGACAATGGAGACAATGTGGAGACGATGTGGAAGACCCTTACAAAACCTGAGCCGAAGGAAGATGGAGGAATGGCCATCAACAAAGAGAGGAAACCCAGAGCAGAGACGATACCCAGGGAATGAAAGACGATGGTTGTCAACTTCGAATCAGGTCGGGCCTTACGCTATCTAAACAAATGAAAAGAACCACAAAATATCTTTGGTTACTTCACTTGCATAAGGAGAAGACTTATCAATGTGAAATCTCCCCTGGGAGAAGAACGACAATAAAGAAAGACGATGATGATGATAGATTCAACATGTGCATAAACACAATTCTCCATCTTTCAAAACTTGATGGACTCAGAAATCACTACACTGAGGTAATGGTCTGGTTACGTTTCTGGGCACATTAGTGTTTTTTTTTTCCATCCAGGTAATAATTAATTGCATTGACAAAAGATCATTTTCCCGTGACCAGAGTTTTGAGCAAAGTTATCTGACTAAATATTCAGGATATGTTACATCTGCCCTTCAATACATCCAAAATTCCATAAAGAATTCTAAATGTAAGTATTCCACAATAAATCTAGACAATACATACAGATAATCAAAATTTAAAATTATATCGAAGGGCTAAATAACTGGTTTTGTTCAGGATGCCATTCAACCTGTTCATCAGCTAGAAAAGGTTTGAACAAATACAACTTTTATCCTTAGATCAGCATGTGGTTTGGACAATTCATTAGACTGAAGGGAAGAAGGCTTCAACACATTAATAACATCTAGACCTGATGAATAAGCAGAAGACTGAGACTCTTCCAGTGTTTCATATTAAAAGTAAGTGGAAAGAAAAATAAAAGCAATCAACAAAAGAGAACAACAGGCACTGCACAAAGTGCATATTATGTTCATAAACATTTATAAATATTTACACATGAAAGCTAACACAAGAAATAACAACAAAAACAAAACAAATTTACTCACACAAAAAAAATTGTAAAAAAAACCCAGATCCACTTCCCATCCAAAAAAAGTGAACAGCTCACATATCTCCCATTGCAAAAAAGCTCTCTAGACACTTCAGTCCATTGACATATAAAGTGGGTGTAGGTGTTTAGAGAATGACATTGACGATATTAATGATGAACCTACCTGGCTTCCGTCTGTTTGTTGTGCCCTATGTCAATGCCATCCTCGCTGTGGGTGTCGGAGCTGAGGGAGGGAGCCCTGACGTTCTCATCCAGCAGCCAGCCCGCCTCCACCCTGTCGTACTCAGAGTCCAGCATGAAAGTGCGGAATCTGTTACTGACACTGTGGTATGCCAGGAAGCGTAGAAAGTACTGGCTGAACTCAAAGGACAACGGGAACTGGTGGTGGATCTGCAAAAACAAATGTTAAAAATAGCCAAATAAATATAAATAGGATGGATGAAAAAGAACAGGAAGATATAAGTAAATAAAATACATATTTTCCTGTTGCTTCACTTGACCCAAGAGTAAATGGATACAGCTTCGGCTGGGAAAGAATTCTGCAATAAACTAGCATCCTATTCAGAAAGTGACAGATCTAATCTGTCCCTGTCCGCTCCAGCCCAATGATCTGAAAGGCTTGCAAGGACTACTTTGAAGATCTGGAGACAGCAGACAGGATAGGAGAGGGGAAAAATAAGATCAGCTGCTCAAATAAAAATCTAGACAAAATGTTTGAAAAATCTGCATGTGAGGGAGAAAATCTGCACACTTGCAATCATCAGGGTTAAAATCAATTTAAAACTCAAATCATTCACAAGAGCCGTAATGTGAGCATTGCCACAAGATCTAAAACAATAACTAACAGATGTCTATTTCATTGCTGTTTGCTGAAAAGAAATGTGATATTCCCATCCTTATACTCAGTATCAGCAGTTTGACTTGTAAATTCTTCACTAATGTCAATATTGAGTGTACAATTCTAGGTCGTGAGGTTGAATCTCATATCGACCTTTAAACATTCAAGACTTTATGACAAACGCCAGCCATTGTGAGACACCGGTTCCACGCAACTAAATGATGCCATAAAATCTGGAAATCTGTACAAAGCCAATGTTTTTTTCTTACAAAATCTCAACGGTAATCATTGAATCGGTAGTGGTCCAAGTGGCACAGTGGTTATGCTTTGGGCTCGCAACTGAAAGATTGGTGGTTCGAATCCCATCAGTTACATTTGGGATTTAACCCTTGAGCAAGGTTATTTACACCAACTGCCTCCTTTTAAAGCACTGCTGTGCGGCTGATTCTTCCTTTTCGTTCAAACACCAAAAGACAAATTTCCCTTCCAGCTTCCAGATGAATAAAGTGGACCTTTACTTATTTACTTATTTATTCATTTATTATTTACCATCATCAACTCTAGAAGAAGAAGACAAAGGGGCACAAAGACCAACCTGGTGGACAATGTCCAGAAACTGTAAAAAGATGGGAGCAAAGCCGCTGGTTTGCGTGGCCGCGGTCTGGTTGTTGCGATGGCTGAAACGGTGGCCGAAGGCCAGCCACTCCTTCTCTATCAACGTGATGAATCCCTTGATGGTGCGGTAGTATGGATCCATCATCACCTGGGCTACCGACATCACCTGGGGACAAGGACGGACAGGAAATACAATAGTATGGCATGATTAACAACTAGCGCGGACATATTTTGTTCATACTGAAGAAAGGGGGGAATGGAAAAGCGGTGATTTGTATTTTCGGTTTTCATTCATGTTGATGGTTTGCTTAGTTAGGCTTCACATTGATTTTTAGAAGCCTCTGTCGTTTTGTTTTCCTTTTTTTTTTTTTTTTTTTTTCTTTTTTTTTCTTTTTTTTTTTTTTTAGAATTTAGTTGACTGGAGATTAGGGTAGATTAAGGAAGTAATTTATCACAAAGGTGAAAGTTGAGAGGTGGAGAGCATAGGCCAACTCATTCTTCAAAATAGTTGGAAAACTCAGCTGACTTTTCTTGTCAACGTGCCTAAAGTAATTCTTTCTGGTATTTTCATATTCGTGTTGTACAATTAAGTTTCTGCTTGAAATCTTCTGAATCTTTACTGTACTTTACATTGGTTGGGAGTTTATCCCACCATCTGAATGTATTAGGGAAATATGTTTTCATATTGAATTCTTTAGGTGGTTATATTGCTTGTTCATTTATGTATTAGGGAAATTAGTTTTCATATTAAATTCTTTAGGTGGTGATATTGCTTGTCCATTAATGTATTAGGGAAATTAGTTTTCATATTGAATTCTTTAGGTGGTAATATTGCTTGTCCATTAATTGCTTTGAAAAGAATGGGTATTTTTATATTACCTGGTGAACAGTTATAGTTGGTTACAAATCTGTCTGTGCAACTTTTGATTGAATAAATGAAATGTTCATGACGCAATCTCTCAAAGCTGAGGCCAGACAAAAATTTAGCCTAGGCCTCCACCAGTTTGCCATGCACCTACCTGCGATGTAACATCCCAACCCTCCTCCAGACAGATCATGACAGACGAGCCCTGAATGTCCATCAGGTCAACCACTGCACCAGCCAGCTGAAGGGTGCTCCGAATCTACGGAGGAAAGAACATAACGTTTTGTTTTTTTTTGTTTTTGTTATGTTTGATTTTTTTCTTTCTTTCTGTGTGTGTTTTTTTTTTTTTTTTTATTTGTTGTCATTGGATTTCTTTTGTGCTGCTTCATATATAGTTAAAGATGTGGTCACAAATCAGCCTACATTGTTTAGATTTTTTCCTGATCCTCTATTTTGGTTTTGATATTTAAATTCCATGCACACCCTCCATATTTTAACAGTTTTTGAACATTTCTATGTCGTATTTAAACTGGACATGTTATGGACACCCCATGTGTTACATTAACGCTGGCAGGCCATTTACTTTCTTGCACATAGCTTGGTAACGTTTTTCTTTCCATTTAGTTTAGTAACTGTATTAACATCCATGCACATAAGTGTATCATACAAAAATTAAAGATATTATACTGAGCTTGCAACAATTATGAACACTTTTTCATTTTCATGAGAAATGTTGTGCATTTTGTTGGGGTATTGTAAGTAAAAAAATTAATGAGTCCAGATAAAGTTGAATTAAAATTTCTTTACAGTCGTCTCTCTCATTCACCTGCGACACTTTAATTTGTATGAGAGATGTTGTACATTTTGTTGGGATACTGTAAGCGAGCAATGTAATGAGTCCTGATGAAGTAAATTTAACTGGAATCAAAGTGACTATACACCCATTTTCTTGAATTCACCTGCGACAACCATTCCGAGTCTTGCACGGCCTTGTGGAAGGTGTGGCCAGCGGACAAGGGCGAGGTGGGGACACAGGCGCGCATCAGTTTCTTGAAGCTGGCTTTGATCTGCCGAACCTCAGAAAATTCCACGGGGATGAAATCGCATTTGGGGTAGGACTCTGCCTTGATGACCTTCAGGAAAAAACCAAACGGACCCAAAACATTAAAAAGTTTATCACGTCTTTTCCTTGCCTTCATCTGCTGTATAATGTCTGCCTTCATTTAATGATAGTCTTGTGATTCTATATCAGAAAAGCCACGGACATTTTTCACTGTAAAAGATGCTGAAGCATCAGAATAACTATGCACCCTATTCAGTTTTTTAACAATGGCATGAAAAATTTATAATAATTCAGAAATAAAGTCAATGTGCATATGAAAAATTTATAATAATTCAGAAATAAAGTCAATGTGCATATGAAAAATTTATAATAATTCAGAAACAAAGTCAATGTGCACAGTTCATATAATGCATCATAAAACGCTCAATTTATATTTTCCATTGAGCAAAGGACTGTGCACTAAATGACTGAAATGATGAAGAGTTCAATGAAGATGATGGATCATTCATTCCTGAATCAAAGATTATTCATTGTTTTCAGGCAGCAATGAAACAGGCACAAACACAGTGACTTAACCAAAGAGAGCTTTCACAGGGTTGAGTGTGCATCAGTAAAAGGTTCAGTAGGCATCAGGAGTGGACAAAAAAATGTAAAAAGACAGTTGTTACGAAAAAAAACTCTTTCTACCTTCATCTGCGTCTTTTCCCCAAAGACGTAAAGCGCAACGTAGGGCACTCCGCGTTGGCTGCTTCCCATGGCCTCCATGCTGGTGGAGTCTTTGGCGTTGCGCATCACTTTGGCATGCGTACTGGGTGATCGGTCGGTCCTCAAACTTCCCACACGAGTTGCTACCGCTGTTGACAGATGAATAATAATGAGGATAAAATAAATCTTTAAAAACACAACACATAAATACATATTCTAGAATATTCTATCCACAATATCTTCATCGTGAACAAATTCAAAAAGGAATACGACTTGATTCTTCCAAACAGATCACAAGTAATGCTGACTTTTCAATGCTTTAAATGCCGGCTAAATATGTGGTTTTTTTTGTTTTTTTCCTGCCCATTTTAATGCTTTTTTGGTTTTCGTGGAGGTTTAAGGGGGCACGCGGGTTCCAAAAGCTTTTTTGTTAATACTTTATTTAGAGGCACCAAATTTGCACACAAGGTAGATATATCGTAAAAATCGAAAAAATCGCCATCTTTAAAATAAACAAACATTCATAGAGCTCCAAAATCTTCAATATCAAAAAAGATTTTCCCATTTTTTCACCTAATATAATTAGTTTAAACATAGATAGGAGTAATAGGCTACTTGATTTTGTCTTGACTTAATTTGTTGATTTTTTACAAATTTTTGAAAATTCTGTGCCAAAAATTTTATAAAAATGTTAATTAAAACTTTTGTTACAAACTCAACAAATATCTAGACTGAAAAAGTTTATAGCCTATTACCCCCCCC
>JBCJKF010365264.1:0-14184 GCA_039654545.1 Plocamopherus ceylonicus | reverse complement strand
GACGATGGGTGAACATGTCAATATCAACATCATGCAGGTCTTCTTCCCAAACGATGTCATGGTAAGTGGTGTTAGTGGTGTTAGTGTTGTTAGCATTGCTAGTAGGACTGGTAGCTCTAGATCTAGCTGTGGGCCTACCATCATCGTCGTCACTAGAATCTATTTCTGAGTCTCCCTCATCTTCGTAATCATATTCTACATCACTCTCATCATTTGCTTCCACCTCCCCATCCACATTGCTGTCAAAATTGTCATCAATAGCTTGGTTGTTGATCAGATTGGATAGATAATTCAACGCCATTGTAACGAGTCGAGAGCAAAAAGAACTTTCACTTTTAAAAAATCGTATCGGTCTTATTTATTAACAGATTCGAATACGGTAAACGCCGAAAAATTCTTTGGATTCTCCTCTACCGATTACTCGTCTCCATTGAGCTTCGACTGCTCTTCTAATAGTAGTAAATAACCGATAAACGAAGTGACTACGTATAAAACTCGAGCGGGCGATAGCGGGCAATTCCGTCATGGGTAATAACGGGCGATTCCGGGGGATACGGGCGTCCAATGGTTAAGTAGCTGGGTTAACCCCTTACTCTAACATCTAAGTGATATGAATGTGTGGAAATGGGGCAGTTATCTTTGACTAGTTTTCCTGGGCAATGAGTGTAATTTTGTTCAGGTGCAAGGTGGGCCAATGCGAGGTATTCAGGCTCAGTCTCCATCTGGGTCTACCAATTTAGGACATCTATCACATCCCTCTTTCATGGATTCTACAGAACCAACTTTTAACAAAGAAATGCATATATGGTCTCACCTTGTTGTATCTTAAGTGCAGCTGTATATTTACCGGTAATACCAACTTTGTATTATGCATTGTAATAGTATGTGGTACAAATGCCCCTAAGTTATACCCTTTTTTTTTTTAAAGATGCCTTTTTCTCTATTCTCATAGTAGGCAGAAATATCTCTGTTGTCATGGTGCTCTTAAATGATATTTATACAGTCTAGCCATGTGCAAACAAATGTATTTTCTTCTGATGAGTATATAGATACCAGAGTACTTATCTTTGTGGCGATTTGTGTGATGTTGGAATTCAATTTTATGAATGACTTTGCTGCAGTATTTATATTTATATTTACTTGAGAATACTCATGTTGAAAACTTTATAGCCTTCGTCTTATAACGCATTTTTGTCACTGATCACACTGAAGCTGTGCCTTTTCACTACTTGACACCCCCTCCCATCCACTTTTTGTCTTATCACTGATGCCCTTTTGGTAGCAACAGAACTTGGAAATAATGAAATAACAGCATTGATAATGATGATGATAATAATAATAATAATAATAATATAATAATAATAATAATGATAATAATAATAATAATAATAATAATAATAATAATAATAATAATAATAATAATAATGATAATAATAAATATAATAATAATAATACAGTACACACCTCTTATATCGACGTTCAAGGTCTGAGAAAATTTTCGTTTATATGAGAGGAAGTCAGTAATGGAATGTCGATATAAAAGAAATCTATTTAAAATGAGATTTTTTTATTATTTTTTTTTTGTCTACAATGGTCTTTACAGCAAAAGAGTGGGTTCTGAGACTGCAAATGTTGCAGTATCTGGACACTAGGATTTCTGTTGTTGTCTCAACCTTGGTGACAAAATCTTGGGCTGTTTTATTGAGATATGCTATCCTAGCTAATGACTGTTGCCTTTAACCAGTCACCAGTTTATATATGTTTTTTATTATTTTAGAGTAAGTCATTGCATATCACATTTTGTAATGAAAGGGGAGATCTATGTGAATATCCCTACTCCACCCTAAAAATAATACTGATTTCATCTCATCTCCAAACTTATTTCCCTTCTTATTCAAGAGGGATTCATTGTGGTCTCATTTATTCTGTTATATGCAATGTGTATTGCGACAAATTATAGTCTTGCCTATCAACTGTCTCACTCGTGCTCAGTTAGTGCAAGTCTTAGCTGTTCTCGCTAAAGGCTTTCGTTGCTTTCTCACTCATAACCTCATTAATTATAGTCATAAATCTTTTAAAATGTCTTAATTTGTTCTAACCATTGATAGAGAATGTAAGTATTGCTTTGTAAAGATGATAGATAGTGATAGAGATGTCATGAGAATTCATCGTTGTTAACTTAATGATAGTCAGCTTGCCAATAGTACTCACAGCCAAAACATTTTTCAGACAATCTTATTCACCACATTCATTTGGTGCTTCCTCTTCCTTTCCTCACAACTAGTCTTCCTAATGTTTGGCTTCTGCCTTTTCAGGTTGGTCAATTGTTCATCCTTTTGGATCAAAGGTCACCATGAAATTGGGACAGACTGAATTCCAAAATAGTCAGTCAAACAATGTGCAAAGAAAGTTTAAGATTGTTAAGAATTACATGAAAATTTAAGTTATAAACAAAATAGAAAATATAGATATGTCATTTATGAAACAAGAACCAGACTGTTTAATTTACTATGAAATGTAAAATCTGTGGATTTGTTTTGAATGGGTTGTTGTTGCTTTTTTACCGAACCAAATATGAAATAAAAACAGGATTGTAATTATGTTACTGCCCTTAGTCCCTGTATGTTATTTGATTATTCATAGTGTATTGATAAGACAATAAGATAGCGTCAAAAGTATCTTCGCATTTCTGAGATGGTTTGTTCTCATATCTGTAATTTGTACTTCCGTTTAAATGTTATTGATGCAAGTATTTTCTTTTTTGTCATGAGCCTTTCAGCTCTTCTCCTCAGCATTTATCTTGCTTTTGCCTATGCACAAGTCACAAGATTCATTGAAGCTAACAGTTGTTCATTTTATCATTGCCATTTGAATTAACTCTTCCCTCGCCTTCATATATATCATTTAAGATTTGTAGGATTTGAGAGAAAAGTTATAAACATTATTATTATGAACTTTGATGATGTAATTATTCATTATTTATTAATATCCATATCAGCCTTTATTTATGTGCACTCAGCTATACTTTCAATAAAGGAATGCCTTAATTTTAATAATTTAATGAATCCCTTCCTTTTATTTCTTGTTAAAGAGAGAGTGCTCTGAAGAGAAAGATAGACCATGCTTATGATAAATATATGCACATATATTTCCTCTAAAATTTATTAAAGTAGCTCGTAAGAACAATGGTTCAGCCATGTGTAATCCATCATCCTTATGTTTCCATTTTATTCGGGTTGTTGGCAATTTTGGTCCACAAAAATTGTGTTACAGGCACAGCATTACACCTCCCTTGAACATCCTTCCTTTCACACCCCAAAACCTAAACAAGAATGTTGGAAAATCAATCAAGTGTAGCACTAAAATTTGTATCTACCAATCTTTTCATAGAGCAACAAGTCCCAATTATTTCAATGTGTATGTTCATATTCAGTCAGCATATTGATCCCGAATCCATAATGGGCTTATCTGATTATCATCACCTTGCCAAAACCTGGAAAGCTGAAAGGACTGACAAAAAAATCTAAGATCGATCATCCTCCTAAATACTATCAGGAAAACACTATCAACCACTGTTCTAAACAGAATAAAACCAATAGTAGACAAATATCTGTCACACTGCCTCTAAGTAAATTTCGACCAGAATGAAGTACATCTGGCGCCGTATGGGCCCATAAATGATTTGCTGCCAAGATAATATGCTCATCTAAAGAAGAACTCAAGAGTATGGTATAGATATGTCCGCAGCATTCAACACAATCGACAGAAATTTACTCCTAAACATACTCAGTGGACGAGATCAGAATTGTCATATACCTTCTTAGCAACACCAGGATTCATGTTAAAATTTACGAAGCAGCTGAAGAAATGCCATTCTACAGCAATTTCAGAACATACCAAGGCGATAACTTGAGTCACGTTCTGTTCACTGTATTTTATCTATTATAGCAGTGAGGTGAGAGAAGTCAGAGCAAGGCAAACCAACAAAACAAAAAAGAAATCCATTTGAAATAATATATGCAGACGACATGGATTTTGTTGGGAAAGAATATGTTAATGTCAACAAGGTGCAATAAGTTCATAGCACCAACAAATTAACAGTAGACATAAAAAAACAGAGGAAACTTTATTTAACAGGAAAGCCACACACAGAACCAAATGGCGTGTCCTCATAACCAAATTCATAAGGAAAGCCGAAGCTGCGAAGTCGTATGACATTACTGGTGAGAGGTGCTAAGTCAGCAAGTACGTAAAAACAAATTGAACAGTAGGCCGGGCCGGGGGCTTTATCAAAAGCCACAATGAAATAGGTCTGACACAAAGATTTAGACAATTTCAACAGGCCTCATTGAAAATGATAACAAAGATAGAAGGAAGAATTTTGTTTATTTTATTAGAAAAATAAGAAAGAAAAAAATTGGATCCACTGAGACTTGAACACCCTCTTGAAATGTATTTATTTAGGGTTCTACTTATCCAGCATCGATTGTATTTTAATGTTTTCTGCTTAACCATCGCAAGAAATATATATATATAAAACATTATCAACGTATATGTGTACATGTCCATCCAGAGGATGAGGAGAGGTGAGCCACTGTCACTTTTTTCCTTCTTTATTATTCTTATCCCACCATTACTGAGGTAATGAGGCCAGGAATCAATGCTGTTGATTGACTGAGTGAAGATCATTTCACCTTTAAACAGAGCTATTCTTTTATGGTGTAGAATTTATAATCAATCTCTTAAAAGTATCAGACAACATTACACAGAATCGCGACTACTGCAGACATACACTGGATGTCTTGAAATCGATGAAACCGGACAAATCATATCAAATTAGAAGAAGGTTGAGACAACAGGAAGCTAAATATTATATTATACTATCATTAGGAATGGGATAATCCAAGGTCAAAATAAACTGCAATTATTGTTTCCCACAACAATGGTTGGTGATTTCATATAATTTATAAATAATAATAAATAAATGATAATAATAATAATAATAATTAACAATAATAAATTAGTCAATAATAATAATTAAAATAAATGATTTCATTTAATTTTTCTAAAAGTATAATCAGGGCCAAGATCTAACTTAAAAAAGCAAGCCAACTGACACTTCTTAGATGTGAGGCAATAATGATTTTTATAATCTTTTAAAAACCTCACCATTAATGAGGAGTATGATGTACTTTTCAGCTGGGCATGTGTTGTACAGTGGCTTTTACTTTTATTAGAGGTTGTTGCCTCTGGACTCTGTTTTTAGTGTAAGTGGTGCAAGATCGATTCTGAATCGGTATGATGGCATGAAGAGTTTTGTTGCCTGTTGCTCTGGTGGAAGATGTGCTTGTTTGAGTGTGTGTGTGTGTGTGTGTGAGTGTGTGCGTGTGTGTTTGTGTGTGTGTGTGTGAGGGAGAGAGAGAGAGAGAGTGTGTGTGTGTGTGTTTAAATGTTATCGACATTGATGAGACTACCGGTATTAGAAAATTCATAAGTGAGATGGTTGAAGAGGGTTACTATTTATAGCGGAGAAACAAAAAGTATGTCAACACAAGAGGTGGATTTTTCCATCTGTGACGTAGAAGAAAAAACTCCAAAATTATCTTGAGAATATCAGTGTTTCGACTTGAAGGATGTTGATCTATGTGATAACCACTATGCATATTAAATGAAGAAATAACAAAAAAATATCTTTTTCCAGGTAGGAGGGTGTTTATTTCATGCAAATTGATGCATTACATTTGTCATGAATCACTGTTTTAAAACAATTCTATTCAATACATGTATTTACAATAGGTGATCTTACACTTTTAATCCTCATTTATGTTTTAAAACTTCCAATTACATGCACAAACATATATTAATTATTGTGTGCAAAAAGATGAGAAATTTTTAACTTCAATATTTCTTCTTGATCTTTCTTAATAAAATCTGAAATCAATTTGAGGGGTATGCATTCCTGGCTGAACACATCAAGCAATAATTTATAGACTTGAAGTATGATCTGTGATATAATTTCCAATATTACTGAAGATAGGGTGTTCGGGCTCTAGAAAACAAACACATGTATCAAAGATTCATGTTTTTTCTCTATATGATGGTCATTTTGAGATTAAATTATTTAAATCCATGAAGGAGAACAAAGCAGAAGGTCAGCTGTTTAGTTATTACCTATGGTCTAGTACCAGGAAGTTTCTGTGCTATGCTAGTCTGTCTCCTCCAAAGTAAAACTATAGATCATCCTTCCTTGGCTTTTCTTAAAAATAAAGCTGAAGTTTCTCTGGAAATTATGGCTGAAGATTTTTATGTGATACATGTATCATTCTACATACTGCTTTCATTACACATATGGCACTTTCTAATTGTCTTGGTGTTTGGGGTTTCTTTTGTTTTTATTTATTGTGTTTTGTTTATTTTTCATTTTTATTTCATTATCAAAAGATATTCCTAAAAGTGTGTTGATTCGATACAGCTCTTTTTGTAATGAGCTCTTTAGATTGACATGAAAAATAGATTCTTCTATTTCCACTACATTTGGATGATAGGTCTCTATTTTTTGGAGGGCTTCTTACATGACACTATCTGTATAAATCATAAATACCTTTGGCAGAGAAAAATTGAAGCTTTCATTTTCTTTCCAAATTCTTTAAAACTCAGGGCAAAACTTATTTGACCATCCTTCGTTCATGAATTAACTTATTTACTTCCTATAAGATTAATCGGAACATCAATTTACTTTTATTTCTTATGCACTAAATTTTAATGATAGATGCCTTCCTTTGACAACAATTGAAAAAGACTATCTAGACTTATTCACACAAAAAAGAAGAGATAAACATAATCCAAAGACTCAAATAAAATAGTCTGAACTGAAAGAAAACAATAATAGTGATACATGCCACATAAAGAGAAATGATTAAAAAATTCTGAATTTAGCCACTACATACTTAAATCTTATAATACTAAATTATTCAATCAAGGCAAGATTAAACTAATACAAATTATTGTGATAAGAATACAATGAGGCGGCAAAATAATTTAAAAGTGTCTTATCTTTAGCAAAATCAGTCAATAATATCTAAAATGAAATGGAATGTATCCGATACCTGGCATGTGTAAATTAAGAGCTGAGGCACCATTGAATCATAATAAAATGAATTAACTGAAACTGATACACTGTAGTTTCTTTTATAAATGACCAGAAAATGAAAAGCTGAAAATAAAAGTTAATGATAATATAACCTTTGATAATTCAATTCTGCTCACTTTGGCTTTTTCAAACAAAGGTGAAGGGGGTAATATTTGTATATGTATGTGGCACATTAGATGATATAAATGGCATAATATCAGTACAAAATTTAGGAGAAATGTACAAAGGGGGAATTATTACTTTGCAAAGCCTAATATTCAGAAAGGAACGACAATATTGTAGATATATATGTTATGTAAAGGGCACTGTACAAAAATCAATATAAAAGGTACAGATAAAATCATAGTTCCAACATCATCATTAAATCTGTATGACATATATATTTCATTAAAAAAGAACATAGACATTTCACAAGACAAAATATGCTGTTTCTCAAGTATACAAAACAAAATAGTCACTCATAAGAATATATACAGGCAAGAAAATACATAATCTTCCTAGAAGAGAGAGCCATTTTCTTTCCTATATTTTAAAGAAGAATGCTTGTCATAGAAGGAATAAAAGGGATTATTTGGCCTCTGCACTCTACATCTCTCAATATGGAGAAAATTCTATTTTCTGTACAATGTGCATTAGCTACATAAAGAAACACAATGCTTTGTCTGGAAGGAAAACATTATCACATAAAAAAAAGAAGAAGAAGAAGAAGAAGAAACAAGGGTGAACCTTTTGAAATATGGTAACAAAACAAAAAAGTGAAAAGCCCTAAAAGAAAACTGCAACAACAAAATTGAAGAGCAACACTCAGATTGAGAAAATAAAAATGAGCACTGAGACATGATATTGAACCTAATATTAAAATCATGCTTAATACATATAGTTCAAGGCTATAAAAAGTGCACATATAGTTGAATATTAATTATCTTCACTCTCAAACCATTGTCTTGAATGTCAGGGGCCACCGTTCATCGCAGCCAAGATATCTATGACATGCTCTAAGCATCCTTGAAAAAACCCTCTCCACATATTTTTTAAAATATAGATTGTGCCTCATCAACCATACTTTCCAAAAATCCTTGAAATACCTTCTCCCCTACAAAAAATGTCTAGATGCCTTCAAAGGAAGACCAGAAACTACCCTTGCAATAATTAGGAATCAAGATCAGAAGCAACTAGAAAAATACATGACAAGGAAAACTAAAACACCAAAATAACAACAGATAATGCTGGAAAGACCTGACCATTCCTCTTCTTCTTCTTCATTGTTCCCCATTAAGTCAGCCTTGAGTTGTATTCCATAGCTGATGATGAAACCCACAGTCCTTCTCAGATCAATGGAGCTGCCATAAAACTTCATGATCAATGCCAACATCTGCTTTCGCCATAAATTGGGTATATCTGATTCTGATGATGAAAATGTCATTTGTGTCATTTCCACAAAAGCAACCTTCAAATCCCCCAATTCTTTGTATACCATGCAAGTGTTTACATAAATGACAGGGCCCTAAGCAAAGATGAGAAAGAATTATTTTTTCCTGTCTTTAAACTTAAAAAACAACAACAGACCTGATAGAAAAATTGATTGAAGCTGCAGAAGCATTTCAGCCATTTGACAGGGAAGCAAAAGTCTTTTAAGTCAAATATGTCAAGCAAACATGAATCACAACAATTCAAAGACTGTCCACCACATAGAATCAGTGTCAATAGATTTGTCAGTCATATTGTCTACCCTTGATCTATGTACATCACTTAGAGAAATTTGAGGAAAGTAAAATAGCCGACCATCAAGGCACTGGTGATTCATTTAATTAAAATTGACAAAGGCCATTGAGAAAGACCTATCACCATGCCACACTGCTATTTCCAGTCAGCAATGAATCTGTCCAAACACACTTCCCATGGTGCACCAAAAAAAAAAAAAAAAGACACTGTCTCCAAAGGTTACAGAAATCTACTTTGAACATAAAGGATGCAAAAGGGTCTCATTTAAGTCGTGAACAAAATTAGCTGCACACTGAACCTGTCTTTGATTGGGAAAGTGACAAAAAGAAGAGGAATGAATAAGAATGCAAATAAGAAGAAAAAGAGAAAAAACAAAACAATGGCTACAACTAAAATAATAATAATGACAAAGGGCAATAAATGAGGAAAGCCAACTATTGTTTGACTTTCATTGACACACATTTTCTTCAACAACTGAAATACAAACAAAATTTTATCTCTATATATATAGTAGACCATTTGCAGAAAAATCTTGCTCTTTGAAACTTGGCATCACCCTATTTCTATAACAATGGCCAATTATTTGATTAAACTTTGCCAAATATTTGCCATTATGTTTTGTCCTTGTCCTCAAAATGGGGAAGGAAATAGAACAATTACAAATATTCTACCTGGCTTACCGGTAGTGAACTTGATGTGAAGAAGAAGGGACAGCCAGAAAAGATTTATAAAGCTATACAAATGAAGTGCTTTAATTTGATGAAAGCAGGCAATATGAATAATCTTTCCTGAATGTATTGAGCTTTTTCGACACTGAAGAACATGCAATTATGACATAGCATGGGTTTCAATAAAGTGAAATTTATGACACAATCCACAATATATATTGCTTCAATTAATATATCTTACAACACCTGTACTTCATTTGCTTCATATATATAACATCTGTCAAAGACAAAATAGTCAACAATTATTGTTTTACTATTAAATGATTAACATATATAAATGGAATGCATGGCTGATCCATTTAAGAAGAAATAAAGTTAAAGTACAAAATCTCGGTTTGAAAAATGGAGAAATTTTACGGACCATAACAGGAGATAAGTAGAAATCTAAGAAACAAACTTGTCATTTATCCTATTTACTAGTACAGTAGAGTTGCTTTATGAACCCGCTGGCTAAGAACCCGGTATTTTCTAGTAACTGAATTTTTCCATATAAAACTACCCCCTTAAGAATCTGTTAGCTGCAGTGCGGTCCGCCTTAGAGTCTGGTCTCATTGAAGGTAGAGTTAATAAAATAAATCCCATCGATTAATTGAATTGCTGAAAATGTGTGAAAAATTACATGTCAATAAAAAACATTAGACAGACGTTTGAGAGGACTATCGCTTAAGTCCAGACAGCCATGTCACTCAAGTGCAATAGACATCATAGACCCTTCCAACCAACAGACAGCCAGACATGAGGAAGGTGCAGCACAGCTCATCTCACCCATTTCTTGATCACAACAAGTGATAGACACTGATTGTGCCTTGGCACCTCGAGTGGAACAGGTAACAAAAAATTATGTACGTATACCGTTTGTGGGGAAGCTGAGCAGAGGGGTAGGCATTGCACAGTTTGCGTTGAAACATCAAAGACTGTCATGGTCAGAGCAACCCTCCTCTTCATTATTGTGAGCTTTCACAGCCAATCTTTGTTTCGCAAATTTACCTCCTTTCTGATTCATCGAAAATTGACCTATCGTAGGATGTTTTCAATATGAGACTCACCACGTTGAGGTGTGGTCAACGAGGCAAACCAATAAAATGCATACATCTGGAAATGGGAGTAAAATATTGAAGTTCAGCTAAGAACCTGGTCCGCCAAAGAACCCACTTTTTCTGTCTCCCCGATGCTGGGTTCATAGAGAACTCTACCATAATCAGTCTAACCTCCATTAGCTAAACTCTGCACATTGCATGACATCCATGTTAGGGATGGAGTCAAAAAAAGAGTAATTAACACTAACGATTCAAATAATCAATAGTAAGTGAAATTCGTGGAATGTCATGAACGAAGTTGTTAACAATGACAATTTTTTAAAATCAAATACAAGTATACTTTATGTAAAATCAAACATAAATAGAAGGTAATAAACTGAATAATAAACACAACATCAATTTTAATAATCAACTGCAAGTAAAATTCATTGAACATGGAATGTTATGAATGGAATGAAATAGATAGAGTATTTATCATTGACAATTTTAATAATCAACTTGTATAATTTATAGGAAAATAGAATACTATGAATAGAATGGAAAAAAAAGAATTGTTAATAATGAAAACTTTATAATCTACTATATTTCGTAAACAATGGAATGTGTAACAGCATGAAAAAGACCTGAGGGAAAAAGAGACAGTAGAGTTGAAAGAAGATACTGGTCAGCTTGAATATCCTAATTTACAGAAGTGAATTGAACAATAATGAGGATCGAGGTTTGACATAAATAACATGAAAAAGAGAAGCTGCCAAGTTTTATTCAGCAAATTATGTCATATTTTATCAATAAATTTGCATTTCTACATTAAAGACTGGTAGGATAAAGCAGGAGTGAAAAATATAATAAGCATAAAAGTGTGTTCTAATTTTTCATTAAGCTTGGTAGATGGCCAGTGGGCATTAAAATAAAAACTGCTATTGAATAGAGCACTTTGGCACTGAATTCAAAACTAGAGGTAAAATATACAATGTTGTCAATAAATCAAGACATTATTATCAAGACATTATAAAAATTTTGTCTTCACCAAGAACTGTTTTCAGAAAACAGAACTCACTTCAAAAAAGGATGAAAAGGCACAATCAGTATTTGGAAAATAAAATCAATAAAAGTTGAAGCTAAAACAAAGTATGGAATATGAAAAAAAAATAAATAAATTCAATAGATCCAATCATACTGACGAATCTGCATTTTCAATTTTAACTGACTCCAACAGGTTGAAGAAAAAAAAAAAAGACAAATAAACCAAACCAAGACGTTAAATCACGACTTGAAAAATGAAAGCATTCGTTCTAAATTAATCATATATTACAAAAAGTAGAAAAAATATAATACTTCGTTGATATGATATTTACAAAATCAAGATTATTATGTCATGCATTTGAACAGAGATTCGAAATCTTAAAATGAAAAATATTTTTTGCTGCCAGACTCTTATCACCAGTGTTCTGTTGGTTTTACATTAGGTCATTCAAAATGAAAGTTTGATAAAAAATTTTAATAAAGTTTTATGATTGGAACAAGAAAGAAGTTTGAATGTTCTTTTGTAAGTCACAAGGCTAACATTGCACAATCATCGGTTTTCTAGGTTGACAAAAATTTGAACTTTCTCCCAATTGGAAGACTTTCCTTCAAAGTCTTCACCAATTAAAACATGACAGTCCCAAATATAAAACAAAATAACTTTACATTAAAGATGCCATTGTATTATTTTAATAAAAGATGAAGTGGAAAAAAGTTCTCTTGAAAGAAGCAAAACTAAACAGTAACTAAGAATAACATTAAAATCAAAATGCATGAGATCCACATAACAAGAACTGGTAAAAGAAAATTATCAAAATACATTTCAGTACCAAATTTATATGAAGAATATTTGATTATCTTTCCATGAATGAATGATTTGGATTCTGGGGAAATAATTTAAACTTAAGTATCTTTTTCTTCAGTGTGATCATTCTTGTTAGCTGGTGTAGTGATAACAACAAAAACTCAAGATAGACAGCAAAGTAAAAGAAATATCTCCTTATACTAGAATAACAACAACAATCCCATGGTTTTGAGTGCAGTGACTTTTCACACAGCCTCTTCTCTGTAGCCAAAATTTTCCAGTTCTATTCGTCTTGGTTGAACATCTTCATAAACAGGGGGAGGAGAGTCATTCCCATTGGACGCTAATGCAGTTTCATCCGGTCTGCCTTTTTTCCGTCTCTCTGTCCTAGGTTTCCAGCCCCTTTTGCCATTATCAACAGGTGGTTGAGGAGTGTTTCTTTGTTTTTCAAGTCTGCGTAGGTCTTCCCCTGTTGGAGGGGTAGGAGGAGGACTCTGTCTTTGATGATTCTGTGGTGAAATTATATTCTCCCGACTCCCCATTCGTCTTCCATCTGGTTTTCTCCATTGATCTCTCTCTCCAAGACTTGGTGATGATCGCCGATTTTCCGGAAATCCACTCCTGCCCCTTTGACTATCTGGATTTGGAGCTTGCCGGTATGAGGGCTGTGAGCTACTATCATCCTCAACATCATCTCGTCTTCTATCTCTCTCTCTGCTGGGAACTCTCCTGTCTCTTTCCTGGCTTGATTTCCTTCTTCTTCGTGGTCTGTAGTCTTCGTCATCATATGAATCAGGTTCCCGATCATATCTGTCTCTGTCACGATCTCTACTACTTCTCCTTCTTCTGTCACGATCCCTGTCTTCATCACTGTAATCACGACTGTATCTGTCTCTGCTTCTCCTTCTTCTGCGTTCATTGTCAGAATTGCCACTATACTCTGGGTCATCTTCATATTTATCTCGGCTTCTCCTCTCTTGGCTTCTCCGCCTTCTCCTTCTTCGCTCATTTTCTCGTTCAATGTCAGAATTATCACTGTAGTCTGGATCATCATCATATCTTTCACGGCTACGCCTCTCCTGACTTCTCCGTCTTCTCCGCCTTCTGCGCTCTTCTTCATACTCAGAGTCATAATCATCATCTTCACTGCTCCTGTACCTACGTCTTTCATAACTTCGCCTTCTCCGTGGAGGGGTTCTATCCTCACTGTCACTATATCGATCATCTCGTCTTCTATCTCTGCTTTTCCTGTCTTGGTCAAGACCATTTTCTTTGTACACCCTCTCTTTATCGGTGAGCTCTTTATCAGAATTTGTCCCGAGGTCTGGCTTTGATCCTTTCAATGAAATATTACCATTATCAATTTTCTCTCGATTCAAGCTGACAGGAGAAGAGCCCCTACTTCTCCTCTTTTGATAATGAGGCCCATTTCTCCTTGGCTCTGATTGTCGAGATCTGTAAGACCTCTCTGACGCATTGTCTCTGTAAGAGTATCTGGTTAGAAAAAAAGAAAATGAAAGGTTGTTATAAGCTATTGCATGGCACACAAAGCTTGAATCTTTCATACAAATGCAAACAAACACACACATACACACACACACACACACACAGACATAGTGAGAGAGAGGGGGAGAGAGAGGGGGAGAGAGAGAAGGAGAGAGAGAGAGAGAGAGAGAGAGAGAGAGAGAGAGAGAGAGAGAGAGAGAGAGAGAGAGAGAG
>JBCJKF010364154.1:0-14185 GCA_039654545.1 Plocamopherus ceylonicus | reverse complement strand
TGTGAAAAATGAAAGAAACAAATATACCTGTCTGTCACATGGGGAGCTTTCGTTAGTTCATATTGTGATATTAGGGACACATTTTTTATTCCTAAAAAAAACAAAAGCACACTCAAATAACTTCATATTGTCTTTTTTATCTCTTCACTATCTTATAATCCACCAGCAAAGTTTTACTGTTCAAAACTTATTTATTATTATTGAAAAGTGAATTGGAGCAAATCAAATTTTTAAGGGATTTAAAAGTAAAGTTGTGTCAGGTCTTAACAGACCAAAGTGCCAATAACTTTGTTGTTTGTTGGGATAGAAAAGTTACCTGTTGTATTGATCATCTTAAATTTTGCTCTGTTTCTAGACCTGGTCCATGCAAAAATCAAACTACAGTACAACTCGAATTCTACAAACTCGGACTGAAAGAACCACCTAGATTCAACGAATCTCATTTTTCCAACAAACAGATCTCCAACCCATGTCGGTTCCAACGAACCCAAACGTTCAATATATGTAGAGGACCCTCTTTGAGACATCTCAAATAGCCAGTGTTGGCTGACCAAAAAACAACAAAGAAGTTTGAGTAATAGGACTTGACATCTTGAACTGTGGTGGGCGGTGGTAACCGGTAGCGCGAATGGGGTGCGGGTGCATGATGCAACGTCTGCCCACCCCTCTTTTGTACAATACCATTGTTAGACTTTGGTTGTTTCCCTTGGAATCTGTGCATTCTAATTCTTGCCTTCAACGAATCACGGATCCGGCGACGGTTTTAGAAAATCTTTTCTGGTTCGCTGAAGCCGAGTTTTACTGTGTATACAAAAGTTAAATTAACACATGCCAAGCTTTCTTTCAAAACATGTTTTAAAGTTTGATTTTTTTTTCTGTCCACATGGTGAATAATAGTTGATGGAGGCCAGAGAGCAGTCATTTTTGACCGATTTAGAGGCATTCAAGATGAAGTTGTAGGAGAGGGCACACATTTTATGATTCCTTGGGTTCAGAAACCCATCATCTTTGACATCAGAGCCCGGCCCAGAAACGTTCCCACTGTCACTGGAAGTAAAGGTAAGTAACCAAATTCTATACACACTGTAGGCTACTCACTGATTCTTTGTTCTTTTTAATTGTAACATTACAATGATTGGAAATGATACAGTTAGTTTTACAAAAAATGCAACATTTTATAAATTGACCAATCACGCTTCATAATTTTGCTGTGATCAAAGCTCTGGTGTTGTCGTCCCCCCACCCCCTCCCTCCCTCCCCTTCTAGTGTCTTGCGCCCATTATATCCCCACCTATAGTAATTCTTTTTTGGTCACAAATTTCTGGTCAGGTGTTTATGTTTACAGGCCATGGGGCCATTATATACATTAAGTACTGTAAAACACTGCAATTACAGGCATGTACAACTAGGTGCAAAAGTGTCAGTCTTGATCCTTTATGGATACGTACATGTGTGAATGAGTCTCATGCCATCCATAACAACAGGGTTAGGTGTCAGTACATGTGTTGTTGCTATCACAGACTTGATGCCTTAACAAGGTTCTTTCGCCTTTGTTGTGGGTTTTTGTTAGTTTGTTTTGACGAGGTGAAGGCTTTGGTGTTTATCTGATAATCAAACCCCTCCCCAAAGCGACCACTTGTCCAAGATAACCAAACTTGCCCATGATCTACAATGGTCATCTTGGAAGCCTTTGACTGACTTGCCTATGATCTGCAATGGTCATCTTGGAAGCCTTTGACTGTCTAATCACATTTTCTCTCAAGTCCATTGTCATTGTCCACATGTTTTTCATCCCCAGATCTTCAGAATGTCAACATTACTCTAAGAATTTTGTTCCGTCCTCAAGTGCCGGCTCTTCCTAAGATCTACACTAACCTTGGCGCGGACTACGATGAACGAGTTCTTCCCTCCATTACCACTGAAGTTTTGAAGGCAGTCGTTGTGAGTCTTCTCCTATGGCTCATACAAAGACCATGGTTAATTTAAAAAAAAAAAAAGTTTTTGTAAAAATATAAAAAATACATTGGTCTGTTTGTAGACTGGAAAAGTTATTGAGTACAAAAGCATACCTGCCAGTTTACTCTCAACATTTTTAAAAATCAAATCATTACATGTATTTATACGCGGCCAGAATTTTTGTGCGTAGCTGTAATCTACTCAGTTATATTTCAAAATTACAAAAACGATTTTTCAGAAAATTTTATAAATCAGAGTAGGGACTTGTCCCCTGTTTATTAAAAAATGAATAGCATTGCTCTATCGAATCAAAATCAGATCTTTGAGATGAAATTCAGTTCAATGACCTCTCATGTTAGCTAGATTTTTAAAACTTAATATGGCCTGGGGCTTTCCGTATCAGCTGGTAATGGGAATGTCCGATCAGATCGCCAATGATTTTGAACTTGATCTAGATTCTAGATGTAAATCTAGACTAGAATCTAGATCTAGCTTCGATATAGCTCTAAGCCAAAAAGAAGGTTCTGTTATAATTAATATTAGGCTGATTGTGATTATAATAATATCGTTGGTGTTTTACTAAACATCGAGCACAGCCTAGCTATTGGAATTCCCTGTTAGTATTTTCGGCTCGACTTACATATGGATCTAGATTTCTAAAAAGAATAGTGTAGAGATCTAGAACCTTTGCAACATGGGGACCATCCAATGGAATATTACCTGCAGATTTGAATGTTTCTAGACATTTCTGGTTCATGCTTGTCATGAACAGCCCTTCCAAGAATTTCTTATGAAATAGGTGAATTTTGGGCTGTAAAGCCTGGATTTAAAAAAGGTCAACTTTAGGTCCTTTAAACTGTATGTGAGTAACTTGTGGTTTGTAAAGCCTCCAAAAAGTCTGTGAAAGCAATTTAATGATTGATTTGAATGACCATCTGACCCTGGCTTTTGGCGTCTGAAGGCGCAGGGCAGTCCTGTCCTCACGATTTGGTTGTAGGTAGATGTCATGGAACAGGATGTCTTGTCCCAGAATTATTTTTACATAGATATTGCATAGTGCCGGGGGATTGAGTTTTGTTGCTGTTTGTGTGACTGTACGTGAATTTTGAATTTTTGGTGTTGTCCCCAGGCCCAGTTTGATGCCAGTGACCTCATCACCCAGAGAGAAATCGTCTCCCAAAAGGTTAGCGAAGAGCTTACAGACAGAGCCATCCAATTTGGGCTGATCTTAGATGACATTTCATTGGTGAGTATAGATATCATCCTAGACCGTCAGATTGTGTGTGTGTTTACATGTGTGTGGGTGGCATGTGCAGGGCCAATTTTAACACAATGCTGCCAGTAATACGAACAAGTAAAGACTGTAAACTAAGTAAACAATATTTCATAGCCGCTAGAATTTAGCTCATTCCTCGTGAATGGCAAATATCCGCAAAATGGCATCATAAGGAGTGGAAAATGAAAATCTCAGACAATTTTGCAAATGTCCAAAAGCTGTGAATGATGGCTTTTGCCAAAATTGCACAACTTGATGTTACCGGTATTTACTGGTCTTCTGATCTCCCTGTCTATGTCATCTGATGAGAGGTCAATCTACAAGACATATATTTACACATGTGAGGATCATAATCGTTAGAAGTACAAATGATATTGTGCTTTGGATATGGAAAGGATTTTTAATCATTGTTTTCATCGACCCTTTTTTCCCCAGACACATTTGACATTTGGAAGAGAATTCACAGATGCCGTTGAAGCCAAGCAGGTGGCACAACAGGAAGCTGAAAGGGCTCGCTACATCGTGGAAAAGGTCGGGGATTTTTTTTGTATCCTTCCTTTCTTTTTTATTTTGGGTTTTGGCTAGATATCAGGTCATCTGATGCCACTTTGTGTCCACTGTCCCTGCTTTTGGCGGAGGACTGTAGTACAGGGTGGAAAGTTTTCTACGTATCTGTGCCAATGCTGGTATAGGGCTTGGATCGTGGCAGTGCTAGTCTTCTCCAAGAATCCAGAGCTCAGTTCCGCTCAGGTCGGTCGTGACAAGAATTCCGCTGTTTCTTATATATATATTTATTGGTAGATCTGATGTATTACACATACTTTATAATTAAGAGAGAAAATATGCTTTGTACGAAGCTCAACTTTCACAGTGCATGCAAGACTTGATACAGCACAGTAGGCAGAGGGCCTGAGTGACCATACTATAGTATGTTTCCTAATGTTTGATTTCAAAGTGTTGTATCTCCTAGTCTGCCTGTTCAATTTCTTTTAAATTTTCATGATACATTCAGGGAGTTCATAACGTTGATATATTTCAACATCATCAACTGGCCAGACACCAAAATCAAGGGAAGCAACTCAACACATTTTTTCTTTGCCTGCTCTCCTTTTTAGCTGCTTAAAGTTTGGAGTGGCATATACCAGGGAACATTTTTTTTTTTTATCGGGGGCTGCGGCTTGTCTTCCCATTTGCCTGCGGTATACCCAGGTCGGTAAATGAGGACCAGTTGAAGGATTTGTGGTCAGGGGCTTGTTTGCACTTAGGTGATCAGCCCTGGAGTCTGCTTAAGATAAATCTGGGTTTGTGTAGACTTTTTCATTGGATCCGATTTTTTTTCCCCCTCTGTATCATTACTAATGCATGAACGGTTAATATAAACGCCTTTGACCCGCAGCCCGCTTAGAATTAACTTTACAATTACTACAATGTACAAACATGCATCCGTAAGGCGCTAAAGGTTAAGTACTGTTCATTGTAGGCCTATAACCAATACTGTGGCTGCAGGCTATGCACTAGCTTGTGTAAAGCCAGCTGGTGTTTGCGTGCGTGGTAGGGAGTGGGAGCAGGTGGATCTTGACATCTGATTATCTGACCCAGGCATGCTGATTCACATGACTAATGTGTACGCGTCAAGGGTGTGAGAGGACAAGCGTTTGTAGGTTGGTGTGTAAGCAGTGTGTGAGCATGTCGGAAGGAATTTGTCAAAGTAAAACAAGACAAAATTAAAAAAAGAACAACAGGGTCTTTGGGAAAATGCCGTTATACTAGGAGGTGCCCTGATAGCACTAGCATTTTGAACAGTGCTCACCGCTTATAAGGACACTTAAAATCAACTGGCAAAGTCTTCTTATATCCGTATATCCGATGTGTTTTTATAACCGATGTTCACTTTGGGAATGGAAACAAGGTTTTGTTGTAAGCACTATGAAGGAGGAGCTGTCCTGCCTATCATGTGCCCCAGAGGCTGTGGGCATCAGCATCATTCCTAATTTGATTGTTGCAGACATCCCCGTCCCCAAAAATTAATTCACATGTAAGCATATCGCGAAACTTGACTGCAGGGTTTTCACCGAGACGGGAAATCTGGAAAAGGTCGTGAATTCTTAAATTTGTTCAAGATCGGGAAAAACTAGTCTTGAAAAAAATTTTGGTTGGGTATTTCTCATTTATGTCTTGAAAACAACGAAATTCAGCAAATTTAGCTTTTTCCCAGTGATTTGCGCGCTTGAGCTGACCCTATGCTATTTTTATAGGCCGCTGAACTTGAACGCCCGTCATCCGTAGGCCTAATAAGCAGTCAAGCCTACCAGCACCAGCACAAAGAAACATACGGCCAAGGCTGACCCGCCACCCGTTGCGATTCAGGCGTAACCGTTACGCTTTTTTCTCAGATTTCGATGCTTTTATAATTAGGGTCGGCATTTTTACGATTTTTCTGACATGCTGACCCTTCATTGTAAATGTGTACTTATATCAAACGTGCACCGGAGGCAGGGACAGAGGGAGAGGGGGGGGGGGGGGGGATATGTGTGAGAGGTGAGTCCTTTCATTATGCTATTTGCTCTTCACAATTAGGATTTGGACCACCATATTAAGCAGTACGATAATAATTATAAGCCTTCAAGCGGTCTTCGGTAAAAATGATGACGTCTTAGTACTGTAGTCATACAATACGATAGATGAGTCATTGACCTCCCCGATTCCTGGAACTATTCTGGCTAAGTACATGTATGGTGTGGCCCAGTGCTATAACTGCTGTGCAATATTGTGGCTACAATGAACAAGCAAGTAGGCCTAAGGGAAGGCCTTGCGTCAGCTCACGACTACAATTGGCAGTAGGCCCAAGGGAAGACCTTGCGTCAGCTCACGACTACATTTGGCAGTAGGCCCAAGGGAAGGCCTCGTGTCAACTCTCGACTACAATTGGCAGTAGGCCTAAGGGAAGACCTGGCGTCAACTCTCGACTACATTTGGCCCATATATATGGATGAGCATATTCATGCTCATCACTCTTTACGGACGAATTGAATTGCAGTCAAAGAGTTAAATTGTGCTCATGCCAGTATATCCACTCTTGGTAGTCCGAGTTAAATCAATGCGTAACTTCTACAAGGCTTCAAACTGTTCCAAATAGACTTAGATCTAATTTATCTTAGAAGTTAAAGATGACTAGACTAGATGAAAAAGGCCGTGTTTGTCTGAATATGTGTGCGGTATGGCGAATGACGTCATATGACAATGACAGACTTTCTGTGGTCACAACTTTACGCCATGTACTTTAGTACGGGTTATTGGACTTCAGTGTCGCTATATGATCGTGCTGGGTGTTCTTGGAGCTTTTGGTGGGGTCTTGAATTTTGAAATGGATTTTGAGTTAAAAACTCTTTGACTGAGATAGGCAATTGTCTGACAAGTAGTCCACCCGGCCCACCCCTATAAATCGTCATAGGTTTATTGCTTACCTGCTTACCCAGTTGTGTCATCAAAGAGCACATGAGATCCAGACACCCATCTCGATTGATCAGTTGCCAATCATCTCGTGTGATGTCATCACTAGCTTATGCTGCTGAGGGTTGGAGGTGGCAGACCTGAGCTACATTATTGAATTATTTCCTATTAGTGTCTATTGGTGTAAATATTGTCAAAACGCCATAAACGTGCCATCATAAAGAATTTTGCAACTCTCTGTAACTTTGGGGCAAAATTGCTACAACTTGATTTTACTGAAATAGTTTTCACGGGGGAAACAGCTGTCACCAGATGTTCTTATATCTGATGTTGCGTTCCTTTAACCGATGGAAATAAATAGGAAAGAATTCTGCAAGGCGGAAAGTCGTTCTTCTAATAACTAATGCGTTCTTATAAGCGATGAGCATGTGGTTTAACTCTCTGACAGTCCGTATGAGAAATAATAATTTTTTTTTTGCACATCATGAGGATTTGCCAAGATACATCTTGAATCCCTTGTTTTCCTTTCCCTCTAAAAGTCAACATTGATTCAAGGCCGATCATGTTTATTTTTGGTTTTCCCAATGCAGGCAGAGCAACAGAAGAAGGCGGCTGTCATTTCAGCAGAGGGCGACTCCAAGGCTGCCGAGCTTCTAGCCAAGGCTTTTGGGACGGCCGGGGAAGGGCTGGTGGAGCTGCGCAAGTTGGAGGCGGCAGAGGACATTGCCTTCCAGCTATCCAGGTCAAGGAACATTGTGTACCTACCACAGGGACAACAGACTCTCCTTTCTTTACCGCAGTGATGAGGAGGAAGGGCATGAATATATAACAACCTGTTGCTACTTGATTTTTGGGAAGAAAATGTCTATTAATTCTGTTTTTGTGATACAGACATCTAGTACCCCTCTGTTTTACTTGATCAAAAGGGGAATGGAAATATGTGACTCATATATTTTTGTTATTGTTTTCATTTTTTTTTTTTTTTTGTGTGTGTGTGATCGCAATGAGATAAGAGCCTAAAATGTTAGAACTGATATATATCTCTTCGTTTTTCACAGACAATCACACACATAAAAAAACCATTTTTACTCTGCACAGGCTTTACTCCTATTTTTCATGTGTGTATTTTGGTCATGTAATCACTCATTTGCTTTGGCCTGGAAATCTGTGGCCATGGCTTTGTGTGGGGCGGTTCATGGGTTTAGTCATTGTGGATTTTTTGTAAAATCGTAAGATGGTTTTCATTTTACTTACGGGTGCGTCTTTTAACCCTGTGAATGCATTTGACGAATGACAAAAGGATGTCGTACATCTGTTGTCGTTTTGAGTTTAAAATGAAGCTTGTCAGTCAGTGAGAATGTCAGCATCCCGTTAGATGGCACCACTGCTCACCGCTTATAAGAACACCTATAATGAGGAGCCCAGTGGGACTTTTTACAGTGGCTCAATGGATAGAGCATTGGGCTTGAGACCAAGGGGTCTTGGGTTCGATTCCAGCCAGCGACCATTGTGTTTTTCCCTTAAGCAAGAAAATTTATTCCAGTTGTGTCGTCCGACACAAAAGGGTACCTAGCAATAGGCAGGTAAATGTTGCACCAAATGAGCTGCACATTACTGTATGCCCCCCCGGGGGGATAAATGTATTGTAAAGCTCTTTGAGCAAAAAGCGCTATATAAATGCAATATTTATTAATTTTATTTTTGTATCTGATGTGTTCTTATAACAGACGACATCAACGAAGAGAAAAATAGGGTGACATAACTCTGAAAGCAAGCTTTCCTAAGGAAAGTTCAACTCTAGTACATGGCGGCTAAATTGCTGCAAAATTGATTAACGTTGTTCAAAGAGGTTTTACTGAGGAAACAGCTGTTACCAAAGTGGAAAATTGTTCTTAAACTTACAACCGATATGTTCTTATAAGCAGTGAGTACTGTACTAGTAAGTTAAGTGATGATCTGTATTGCCTTTTTCTTGCGTTGGGTTTGTAAGTTGATCATCAGTAAAACTGATTTGATGATGATGCACTTGACCTGATGGTGAAAGTCAGTTGTGATTTCAGGCGTTGATGCATTAGATTTAGGTAGGCCTACCATCGATGCGTTAGATTTAGGTAGGCCTACCATCGATGTGTTAGATTTAGGTAGCCCTACCATGCCTTCCACCAAGGAACATTAATAGTAGTCGTAGTAGTCACTTTTCCTTGGATGTCAAGAATTCCATCGTGAATAGTCAAAACTTTTGAAAATAGATTTCATCATTAAATTTAAATTCGTTGTTAATAGATTTCATATATATTTATGATTATCAGAATGTAGTTGTGATGGAATGTTTTGGGTTTTGTTTTTTTTTGTTTGTTTTTTTCTGCTGTCAAGTTATAGTGTGGCATGAAGAGAGGATCCATAACGATGTGATTTTATATTAAACATTCATTTCAGTTTATACATTTCTTGTCTTGGTGAATTTTTTCAAGTTCCAAAAGTATTGACATGTGCACAGTTTTCTTGGGTGTTGTTTTCCCGTCTACCTTGGTTTCCATTTGCAAATGTAAGGTGCCAGTTGATGTGAGCCTGTCCTTAAACAGTTGAAGGTGGCCCTGCTTAATGTGAACAGGGACCGATTCAGCCATGAGAGACAAGAGAAGGCTGTTGGCCTGGCCCTGGGTTGGTCTGTGTTCCTCTGGACTTGGATCCCTGGCTAGTAAGTTGTTGTGTCCACAGGTAGCCGTACGTGCGCAAGTTGCCGCATTTCAGGCTTTTAAAAGATGTGTTAAGAAAGTTCTTATGGTCTTAAAACATCATCATCGATCATTCAAAAACATGGACTAACATTATTATTATTATTAACAATAAACCACGCACACACTGTACTTAGAAGTAAAGATATGCAGGTTATCCAGGAAATTTGGACTTTGACAGGATTTTCTTTGTCCTGTCACCTGCGCTAATTAAAAACATCTACACACACATATATACACACATATACAGGTATTAACTTCAAGTGTTGTGGTAATTTACCTCAACACTTTAATTATAATAACACTCAAAAACAAAACGTTCAACCTTTGATTTTATAAAAAAAAAAAAAGCAAGACGTGAATCAAAGAAAATGTATTTCCAATCTTATATTTGATGATAATGCAAGTGTATATAATATGTATATATATATGTATTTATATTATATATAAATTTATATTTTTGTCTTTACACTGTAAGGCATGGTATTTGATATGGTGAATAGCACTTATCAGTTTGAAGATTTGAAGGGAGAAAAAAAAAAGCTGAGAGGAAAATGTCAGAACACAACTTAAATATAATAAAAACAATGCAATGTAGAAATGTAGAAATATTTGTGTTGTATGATACGCTGACAATGGCATAATAATAATAATAAAATTAATAGTCCTATGATATTGTTGTATACTTTAATAATATTGCGGTACCCTGACCCACATCTAAATGACGAACAACACACAACATACCACTAATACCAGTAGGCAGTCTGGGTTTCCAACCACTTTTAATCATACGCGCATGACACATGGAATACGCCTGTATGACACATGGAATACGACCCAATGCAAAAACAAAAAACAAAAATTCAAAGCAACATGAACTTCATGAACATATTGGTACGTACAGATGTGTTTATGGTTTTTTTTTTTTTTTTTTGTCAAACAACCAAAGAAGTCTGATTGAATTTTTTTTGTCTTGTTATCTATGAATATAATTCGTGCCTATGTTGTTGGGTTTAATGTTCTTTGAAATACATGTATGTTTTTATTATATACACAAATTACATGGCAGCATTGCATGGGCTGTAGGCGATGAGGGGAATGTATATCAGTCAGTACCCTAATGAAAGGCAATATAAAATGCTTTACAACTGTATAAATATGTATGTATATATGTGTATGTAATTCCTTGTTCATATTAAAAGTTTGCAGTCAATATTAAAGTAAAATCAACACAAGTTAAAATGTTAAAATGCTTCAGATATTTTACCCCTTCTCCATTGAGAGTACAGTGAAATTTAGTCCAAAAAATAGGAGACACTTTAAAATTATAAAATTCTTTTTTATTACCGGTATTTGAAATAATTCACAAAGGGTTTTGGTTTATTTTTCATTTGAAGAAGGAAAAGAAGGAAGGTCAATTAAAGTAAAATGCAGCCTATAAAAATCATACAAAAGTACTGGCGCAAAAGAGATGTCAAGGTTTTGAGTTTGGTCACATTGATTGACAGGTGAAATGTACGGAACTGGAATTAGGTCTAGTCTAAACTGCTAAATGGCAAACTGGTTTTGTCTTGGAAGGAGTTGAGGCTAAAAACGGGACAGACACAAAATAAATGGGGAACATGATTAGGATCCATTGACGCAGGAATGTTGTATTGTGAAAGGCCAAGCAGTTTTAAGGATTATCAACAGTAGCAACACGACTTAACCTGGAAAAAAATTAAAGGACGGGGAAGATGTGTGAGGACAGATCCAACCTAGGTAATGTATTGGGGTACCCTACTGGTACTGGTAGGTCAAAGAGAATGCCCACCAAATGTGGGCTGACTAAACAAATTTCCTTTTCACCATTCATCCATTTAAATTTAAAACTTCCACGAAATGGTGTAGTTGTGATTGTACTTGTAGCCCTGAAAAGTGACGGTTGTGTTGTACCATTTACCAGATAATTACACTTGCAACTTGCAGGACATTTAGTCATACTATTATACACATGTGTATATGTATTTATATAGCTGGCCAGGCCAAGCTGGACCTATGTTCCATTGAAATACAGAATACAGATAATGAATATCTACACAAGAATCAAAGGGAAAAAAACCCTCCCAGCATACACGCAGATTGTGAGATCATCAACAAGAAAGTTATGGTAATATATTGTATATCAGGGAATGTATTTGGTGTAATGTTATATGACAACCCCCCCCAAAAAAAAAAAAAAGGCAAAACAAGGTAGCCCTTCTTGTTCTCTCCACAACTCAAGGAAGGCATCAAACAGTTCACAAACAAAAAGGCTTTAGGCTTGAGACATTCAATAACTCATCAGGTTGAGACAGGAGAGGTAGAGATCAGTTCAGCACGGGAATTCCTCTAGGGGCTACAGGCCCACAGCCTACAACTCCAACACGTGTTCAGGGCTACAGCTTACAACTACAACACGTGTTTAGGGCTACAGGCCCACAGCCTACAACTACAACACGTGTTTAGGGCTACAGACCCACAGCCTACAACTACAACACGTGTTTAGGGCTACAGGCCCACAGCCTACAACTATAACAATAACATGTGTTTAGGGTTGCAGGCCCACAGCCTACAACTATAACATGTGTTTAGGGCTACAAGTTACAAGACCTGTAGGGGTTTGTTGCAACACACGTCTTTGCTTCCCTATTCCGCCTGTAGACAGTACCGTAGATCTAAATGTCTGAGCATGCATTCGGGCCCCCTTACTATATAAAGGTCAAAGGTTGATGACAAAACTGGCTATCCTTTATCCTCTTCACTTCAAAACTACACACGAGTACATTGCACCACTAGTACCAGCATTGCCACGAACGGACTAACCGACTAACACCCATGGGAAAAAATGCAAGAGGAAAATAAAATCTCCAGGAATATCAATTTAAAATTTCTCATCTCTATGCTTCTATATAAAACTGTGTTTCTAGAAGCAAAAAAGGCCTTATATTAAAAGATTGCATAAAAATTTAAAATGTTCGGTAATAATGCAATAAATATTCATGTTTTAAAGGGGGCATTTTATTCAATGGTTTACAGTGTCGGTAATGTGCACTGTATAGTATGATATTACTTTGACTTTGTATTACTCATTTATAAATAAAATTTGTTACGTACCAAATGCAAGGGGCCTCTAGCACTTGAGACAAATAAATTCAAGTCAAAAAATCAAAATATGGTAAAATTTCTCAGACACAAAACTGACAATGCGAAAGTTGAAACAGGTACTAAATTTTTAATGCTCTCCGGACAGGCAAATTATTGGACAGGAAATCAATCTTGGTGAAGCACAGACAGAAGCCGACAGCAGACAGGGCCTGAAATGCTGGTCGTGGAACGATGCTGGAATACAAATTGCTGTGCCCAAGGATCAAATTTTATCAACTTAAAAAAAAATAAATAAAAGACGCAATTCCGAAACTCTTTTTAACAAGAATGTAGCCAAGGAATGTTAGAAAGGTTGATTCAATGAAAAGAGAAGGAATCCTGAAGATATCAAGGCCTCGTATTAAATCTATACTGTACACAAATCTCACATTTTCAAGAGCAAATGTCAAGGTCATTTTGATTAAAAATTTAAAAAGGAAACAATAAAAATGTGAAGGAAGAAAGATTCAAAATTTGAAGCATTAAAAAAAACAAACAACAAAACCCCCTGACACCTTTCAATTGAAGGGTTACCCCAAAGTTTTGAATGACCAGTGGGACAAGAAAAAAAATTTGTCACAAGTTGACGATTGAAGCCGAACATCTTGTCACCTGGAGGGCAAGTTGTAACGGCAGGCAGCAAGGAAGAAAATCTGATTTAGGCATCAAGCAAAGAACCAATCAACAGCCAAGACACCCAGACTAGGTCAGTGAGTCTCGACCTTCTTTTTTCACATCAACCAGTAAAGCGTTTGTAAAGTACTGGTGCTGAGTAATTTGCCATAAAAAAAAAAGTTATGAAGGTTGAAAATTCTTTATAAAATACGGTATTACTACTTCTCATTAACTGTGATTTTCTTAACAAGACATCCATCATTCTGCCATTGACGACCTGATTGGTTGACGGCCATGAAGCCATGGACCGATTCAGGGACTGGTTGGTTCTGGTTTTGGTTCAGTAGAAAAAATGTGAAAAGACAGATGGGTAAAACTGGAGCAAAGAGAAAAAACAGACGCCTTCCACTAACCACCCCCTCCCCCCGATGGAATGTACATAAAATCTACACACAGATGGCGTAACTGTGTCAACATGTAAATATCCGGCCTTCTCGTCTCAGTCACATCCAGGCATTCGTGGTACAAGCGCATCACTGAGAGCTACCTAAAGCCTTGCGAGGAGCTGGTCGGGGTGCTGGGAAGACGTCGCTGGCGGGTCGGTGCGCCACCAAGACCTTTAGTGGGGGTCACGCTGCCGGGTCTCTGGGGCGTCGATGATGAGTGGGGGGAAAAGGTCGGGGTCGTAGGTCGCGACCTGACAGATGAGCCAAAGGCCACGGTTGGGGTGGTGGCCCTGGGCGTGATGATGTGGGAACGGAGTCGAGATGAGGTGGCTTGGGTGGGCGTCTTTCTTCCCGATATGTTGGTTGAGGATGTGCTCAAACGCTTGCTTCGATTCAAGTTGCCTGTTGAACCTGGGATGTGAACATTTATCAAAAAGCCACAATGAGTGTACGGTTCATGACATCCATCAGACCTACCTGGTTCTTGTCTGTCATAATTACAGTACAGAGGCTGAAGCCTATGATAAGTTAAAAAAAAAAAA
>JBCJKF010363043.1:0-14205 GCA_039654545.1 Plocamopherus ceylonicus | reverse complement strand
ACGGGGAGGATACAGCTGGAACAAGCTCCAGAAACTTTCACAAGATCGAGATAGTTGGAGGACTGTCGTTAGTGGCCGATACCCTGGCATATGGTGAAAAGGCAATGATGATGATGATGATGATGATACAAACACCACCATCATAAACATCACAGTACCAACAGCATCACTTCACCAACGACACATTCATAAACAACACCCAACCAACATCACCGTCGCCAACAACACTACCATCTACAACTCTACCAACGACAGCACCGTCACCAACAACATTGTATTAACAACACCTTCAACAACAATACCGTACCAACAACGCCGTCGCGAACTGCACCGTCAACAGCAAAAACGTACCAACACCAAAGTCGCAAATAAAACCGTCACCAACAGCACCTCGACCAATAACATCTTCGCCAAAACTCACGCACGAACAACTCCTTCACCCAAAACACCTTCGCTAACAACACCGTCACCAACTAAACTGTCACCATTAACACTGTAACCAACAACACCTTGAACCAACAAATCTTCACAAACAACTCTTTCAACAACAACACGTCACTAACAACAACAACGTTACCAAAGAAACCTTTCAAACAATACTGTTCCTAGATAGAACACCTTACCAACAGCACCGTGGCCAACAACACCGTCACCAACAACACAGTACCAATAGCACCGTCATCAAGAATCCGGTACCATCTACACTTTACCAATAACACTTACACCAATAACTTCACCAACAATTCGGTTACCAAAGACACCGTGCCAACTACACCAACAACACCTCCGCCAACAACACCTTCATCAACACCGTCACCAACAACACTTTCACTAACATCACCGTACCAACAACACCGTACCAACAACACCGCATCAACAATAATGTCACCAATAACAAGACCATCTCCAACACCGTCACCACCAACAACACTGTCACAAAGAACAACAAAGTTACCGTACCAACAAAAACCGTCAGCCGTTCCAACAACTTCACCTCCCACTTCACCAACAGCATCACGCCAGCAACACCATAACCACAACAACGCCGTCACCAGAAACACCATCACCGTACCAACAACACTGTACCAACAACAAAACCGTCACCAACAACAACATTGCACCAACAAGACCATCACCAACAACACTATCACCAGCAACACCGTCAACAAGAGCAAACCGTTACCAAAAGCAACACTGTACCAACAACACCTTACTAACGGTTCCAACAATCTGTAAGAAACAATAATAACAAACTAAAACAAACAACAACAAAACAACTACAACACACAAACCAAATAAGAAGACGAAAAAAGAACAGCAATAACAACAAACGAAAAAATAACCATAACAAAAACAATAACAACAATAAAAAAAAAAACAATAAAAAGAGACAAAAACAACAAATAACAACATGACAATAGATATCAACAAAGACCATCGAGAACGACAAACAACAACAAACAACAACAAGCAACAAGAAACAACAACAACAACAACAACAACAACAGAAAACAGCAATAAACAAAGATAACAAAGAATAATAAGAAAAAATAACAGCAAGTAGACAACACACAACAACAATGATAAAGAACAACAATAACAAACAACAATGACAAAAACAAACAGCGAAAACAACAACAACAACAACGACAAGGACTAGGATACAACAACAACAAAACAACACCAATAACACCACCAACAACAACAATGTCACCAACCCTTCCACCACAACTACAACAACAACAACATAATAATAATAACAATAGCAACAACAACAGCAACAACACAAACAACAATAACACCACTACCACCACCACAACCAACAACAACAGGAACATCAAGAATCAAACGACAACAAGAAACATAACAAACAACAATAGCGCCAACAAACAATAACAACAACATCAACAAACAATAACAACAACAACATCAACAGACGACAACAACATCAACAAACAAAAACAACTTCAACAAATAATAACAACATTAAAAACAACAACAACAACAACCATAACAACCACAACCACAACATCAATAAATAATAACAACAACATCAACAAATAACAACGACAGCTACATTAACAAACAACAACAACAAACAAACAATAATAACAACATGAACAAACAACATCAACAACAACACACAACAACAACAAACAACAACAACAACAAACAATAACAACAACAACAAGAAACAAAACAAACAACAGCAAATAACAACAGACAATAACAATAACAAAAAATAACAGCATCAAGAAACAATAACAATAGTAACAACAACATCAACAAATAATAACAACGACAACATTAACAAACAACAACAACAACATCAACAAATAACAATGGCAACAACATCAACAAACAATAACAAGAACATTAACAAACAACAGCAACAACATGAACAAACAACAATGACATCAACAAACAATAACAACAACATCAACAAACAATGACAACAACAACACCAACAAACAATAACAACACAAACAAATAATAACAAAATCATCAACAAACAATAACAACAACAACAACAACAAACAAACGACAACAAGTAACATAACAAACAACAACAAACAGCAGCAAACAACAATAAACAATAACAACGCCAACAAACAAACAACACACAACAACAAACAAACAACTTCCACAAACAACAACAAAAAAAAAAGAACAAAATGCAACAATAACAAACAACAACACATCTTCCACAAAAAACAACAAAAAACAACAACAACAACAAACAAGAACAACAAACAACAACAAACAAGAACAACAAACAACAACAAACAAGAACAAACAACAACAAACAACAACAAACAACAACAAACAACAACAACAAACAAGAACAACAAACAAGAACAACAAACAAGAACACCAAACAACAACAAACAACAACAAACAACAACAACAAACAACAGCCAACTTCGACAATGACAATGATAAAGACAACGACAACTACAAGCAGCTTCAACAAACAACTTCAGCAAACAACAAAAAATAAGCAACAGCAAGAAACAACAACAACAACAAACAAGGTCAAGAAACTGCAAAAAGCTAAAACAAGCAAGAACAAACAACAAGAACAACAACAAACATCAAACAAAAACAAACAAACAACAGACAAGTTCCAAAAACAACAACAAACAAACAACAAATAACAACAAACAACAACAACAACAACAAACAAGAATAAAGACAACAACAACGACAAACAGCTTCAACATACAAACAAACATCTTCAACAAGCAACAACAAACAATGAAAAAAACAACAACAGCAAACAACAACAAACCATAACGACAAGCAACAGCAACAAGAATAAACTATAACGACAAGCAACAGCAACAACAACAAACAGGAACAACGACAACGAACGACAAGAATAAAAATAGAAAAACAACAGCAAAAAAAATGAAATTAACAAATTTTACGAATCTTGTAAAAAGGTATCAAAAAGAAAGGAAGCCCTCGTGTTTTGACTTTCATGACAAAAATTACTTATCATCGAGCCCTTGCCGCAAATGAATGCAGGAACCATCATTGTTGGTGTACCATATCTGGAAGAGTAAAATGCCGAGAGAGAAAAACATCAGCTGAAATCGAAATCGAAAGCATACTGAAGACACAGTAGTACACGAAACAAACAACTTGATACTAAAGCAATAGGCTGTGCACATACTTATGATAATTCAAGGTACATCATGTAATTAGAATTAGACACAGAGATGTGAAAGATCATAGAAAAAAAAAGACACAGGACAGACAGAATCCATCGTCGGTGTTCATTGGTTCAGATATCTCCAAACTTCAAACAAATGACAGCAGAGTGCCAACTGCCTTGCCGTTGTCTTGACCAGAAGTCTTGCGAGACCCACTCCCAGCCAGCTTCTACAAGGAATGTTCACGTCGACCAGAAGGGTTTACCCATCCACAGACGCACAGTGCCTGCCCCCTCACCTTTCAGCAACCCTAAAAACCGACGACTCGACCATACCGTGCTAACTCCACAGCCACCCTTGACGTTTGTTATTCCCTAACCAAGGTCACGGAGAGAACCAGAAGCCAGACATCCTTACTCAACGTGTCTCATTGCCTTTACCTATGACTGCAGCACCTCAGCATCATGGGACAGCTATGATATGAACCATATTGAAAGTCGAAAGCGGCGTTAGGCAGCTATAACACCTTCGTGTGTATCTTCAGCTATCTTATTCTTCTTTTAACCTGTGTCCCCTTCTCCATTTCATTCATTTCCATATATGCCATAGCTATCGTTGTATAGCGTTTTAGTGTATTGTGTTTTTTGTGGTTTGTTTCTTTAAGTTTTGTTGGGGCGGGTCGGAGGGCGAGTTGTTTTTCATTGTTTCATTTGTCATGTTCCCTTTCCTCAAATTTGATTAATCTGCAGTACCTTCCTTTTTTAAGTTTTAATCCCCAATCTTCATTCATCTTCATTTTTATTTCCCCCCTCCAAAATATTCCATTACTTTGTATTCTTGCTTCAATTCAATTCCTCTAGCCTACCCCATTTTTCTCTTGTATTTCGGCTTTTCCTTTCTACACTTTCATTTCTGCACCCCTCCTTTTCCCGTCCTGCTATCTTTTCCATCTCCGCTTCCTTTTCCCGGAGCTGGTCAACAACTATACCCACCTTGATTCTATAGACTATCAGACAGACTGTCCGTCGACTTGGAGCTTATTGTGCAGTGTCTCGCCTAGCAAGGAAGGTGTGGCACAATGCAATGCCAACAATCAACAAAGAGATGAGAGTATACCAACAGAAAGCTGGTGTTCTCAGTACCTCCTTTAGGGAAACGAAGCATGGGCTGTGCCTACCACATGCACTGCTTCAAACGATTCCTTGGTTTGGCCATGCCACAAAGATGTTTGGCACAGCTGTGCCAAACTTCTTGACGACGTTTGATATGGGGACCTTGGCATATGAATACAACCCACTGGGTTTGCAGGCTGATCAGTTGTTGGCTGGTCACCTTTATATGGAATTGTGCATGTAATATCCCTCTAAAATCCTTTGAAGGCAATCTATAGACGGTGTGATAATGACAATACATTGAGTCACGATTTGTTGCAGGACTGAATTATGAAGTACTAATCCACAGCCCTTTTCGTATAGGTACAAGAGTACCGTGCTTCCAAAGGCCTATTCTTGTCCCCAGCTTCATCAATAAGACAAGCTTGGCAATTATTTCCAAGTTGAAGGTTTTGTCAGTTGGAGAGGAAAGTCATTTTTATCAATTGACTTCAATAAAGGTGTCGCGCAAGTTTAAAAATCGATCGAAAATGGTAAACGATTTTTTACACCGATCTTGGCAAAGGACATGCTTAGAAAGCAAAATTTCTTTTGCCCTTGATTATTGTTGAGAAGTCATGAATCACGCCCTGAAGTTGCATATCTTTTCAAAGGGCAAGTGAAAAAGCACTTGAAAACACAACATCAAGCTCTCAAGTGCAGACACATCACATGCATTTGAAAACACTGAAAATTCTCTAGTTCTTATCAGCTCTTGGTCATCACCTGTCACGATGACAAAATTTCAACTCTGTTGAGAAAAAATCAACCAAAGACGGCGTAAAACCATGGACCGGTTTAGCAGGGAAAAAAACAACAGGTCTTTAGAGACAATTGCTACACATCTTTTTTTTCTTTTTTTCTTTGCTACAGATCTATTAATCCCCGAAGGGAAAATTGTCTTTTTGGTTTTTGACCGAAAAGCCCAGCGTCAGCCGCAGAGCAGCGCTGAGATAAGAAGAATAAAGCAATGTGAAAAGTAACAGGAAACATAATTAACATGGCAATTCACCTGAAAGGTCTAAATGATAAATGCCTGGCCATATTATTATGTCTTTCGATTTTCCATATCTCTGAGCAAGGTTATTCGTGTTGTACAATTTACATGTACGTATATGACTATTTTTGAAAGACTGCTAAATAACAAAAGAATATAACATAAAACATAACATATGTGATAAAGGGCTGCCTATAGGTCTCTTGACCTTTAAATGCCCTGTTGTATAATAAAAATACAATGTATTATTTTACAGAGCATTATATTTTATAACATGAGTCATTGATCCAAATAATATTTTTCATCATGGAAACTAATGGTTACATGCTTTCAAGTCCACTTAGTTCCAGTTCCTATTGTTGGACACCGTATTACAAGCAGCTATATTTGAAAATGTGTAGAAACAAAAAGAATAACCAAGTCATAAGTATGATAAAAGAATTGCACAAAATATCTGTATAAAATCCCAGCTTTCCTTATAAAGGGCATGAATATACTGGGATGTGCATGATACAAAGGTCCGTTTCATCACAAGTGGATCCGCAAAGGCGTGAAATTCGTGTAAACAGCAATGTTCTTGTGGTGTACATAATGTACATAGTATAATCCCAGCTTTCCTTGAAAGGGGCATGGATATACTGAAATGCCAAGCATATGCATCAAATAATGGCGAAATATGTACCTGTCGTTTCATCGTAAAATTTGGACATGATGTAGTCATTTCTCAGTTTTCCTTAGAAAGGGCATGGATATACTGAGGTACAAGATGATTTATAAGAAAATGTAATAAACTAAAAATAGAATTGATGTACTTATAGGTTTTTCTTAGAAAGAGCATCTGCATATACGGAGATAGGAAGGACACAGACAAAATTCACGGCGTTTTCCAACTCTCTTAAAAGGCATAGGCTATATCGAAATACTGAGAGACGGGTTACGAAATTCGTTCATGTTTATGATGTATGCTTATATTTTCCTCGATGGCATAATTTACATGTAGAATAGCCTAGCGTTTCTGCGAGAGCAGTATTGGTATACATGCAAATGAAAATGGGCTCAATGAAACTAGAAACAGTCTTTCAAAAATAATCGTTTAGAAATAGTGATACATTAGGAATGACCAGAGCCAGGGATGGGAAAATATCGAAATACAATTGGCCTAAAAATCCATCCATGATAAACAACCATTTAAAAGGAGGATTCATAAGTCATGCAGGAGCTCATATTGGAACCTGGCATTTAATCATGACGTGTATGATGTGAGAAGCAAACAATGGGTAGGTTACTTATCATCGAGACCTTGCCGCAAATGAAGATGATGGGTAAGCTTAAGGGAGGGGCTTGTGGGAGGCATGAAAACTGAAGAAGATTTCTGTAGCTCGTTAGCCAGTATTTGAAAGGTCCGAAATGAAAGTTTGGTGGAAATTGCCAAAAGATCACAGGAAGCGGCTCTAACATCTACAGGCCTAGCCAATATAGATTTTGAGCCGTATGTCAATGATCATTACGGGGATGAAAGACAGATTATTATATATAAAAAAGGTAGAGAGTTTACTTCAGGCATGGTCATACACAGCCAATATCCATTGTGCCCTCATGGTGTTCCTGTGTTGATTCCCGTCATCCTATTCGATTAACGGAAATAGAAAAGAGACAACATGTAAACTTGAAATATTCAGACGACATCCCACCAACAGAATTCGTCCAAAATCTCCACTGTCTTCATGACGCAATGATTTAATTCAAAATCAAATGAGTTTTAAAAGCTAGAAAAATGGTATGCATGGTGGTCTCTAATAGGGAACGGCACCGAGGCCTTACCATGTTTTTCAAAAGAAAGAAAAAAATCAAACAAATGGAAAGTCAGCCTTTGAATGCAACTTGGCTTTAGAGAAGAAAACGTGACGATGAGATTATCCAAATGGATCTTGAATATTAAAATGACAAAAGACAGAAACACAATACAAAGACAAATATCACTTCGAGGCACAGGAAAGGCCACCTTTGTATGGTAAACATATGATCAGTAACATTCGGAGGACTGGACACTCAGCAAAGGTGATGATAGCAACAACTTGCAAGGAATGTGTTAGTAGTCGAGATAAGGCTTTTTTGAAAGATTTCCAGACTGCTCGGACAAAAAGTCAATGCAACGTTTGAGATGGCAAAACGAAGATTCGCTTATGAAAGCAATGTTGCCACCTTGATCGTTAATGATGGACTAATCACATTCCAGTGACCGGTGTAAGGTAATAGAAGCAGCCCAGTAAAGGAAAACGGCATACGATAGGACAACGTAGGGCAATCCAGCCAGATGGCAACATGATTCTCCAAACAGTATTACTAGAAGTCGGCTCATAATGGTGTTATCCTTCATTCCGAGTGACTCCGATTCTTTTTATAATCTTGTTTACAGTTTTGTTGGCTCTGAAAGGGTTCAAAAATGCCTGCAGAGCCGACACAGAATCGATAGGGAAAACATAGCTTTTATTGATATCTTTGCAGCTGATAGTGTTTAAGAAATCCCTCGAGTTTGGCATTGAATGTCGAGGTGTTTATTGTGTCTAAAACCTGAACCGTATCTCTGATCTAAATCAGAGAAAAAGAAAAGGAACTAAAAAATAAAAAAAATAAAAAATAGAAGACCATGACATTATAAAACTTTCACAGGACCTACCCATGGGTCATCCAAATCGTCCGAAAAAGACTGAAGGAGAAATCCGTATGCGCATAGACATGCTGGAGGCCAATAAGGCGACAGGTCGTGTGGAAGACCCTATGCCAACCCTTGATGATTTAATTGCTGATCTTAACGGCTCAACCATTTTCAGCAAGCTCGACATGACGAAGGTCTACAATCAACTGGAGTTGGAGGAAAACTCACGCTTCATCACAATTTTCTTCACACTGTTGGTTTACGTCGTAACAAACGCTTACTGTTCGCCGTGAATGCGGCATCAGAGACCTTTCGGAGCACAATTTCTTCTCTATTGCAAGGAAATCCTGGTGCCAGAAATTTGTCAGACGACATCATTGTGTATGGCAGAACTCAAGAAGAATGTGACAGAAATCTCCACGCTACATTAAAACGGCTGGAAGAGAATGGTGCCTAGCTCAATAAACAAAAATGTATACTCTCAACCAGACAAGTCAAGTTCCACGGACATATTTTTGGAGAAAAGGGTGTTTCGCCAGACCCAGACAAAATCAAAAGCATCACTGAGGCACCCGACCCCCAGAATATTTCAGAGCTCAAATGGTTTCTTGGGATGACGCATTAAATGTTTCGTTTCATCCCAGGGTATGCTTATCTTTCAAACCCACTCCGCACACTAACCAAGAAAGGTGCTGAATGGCATTGGACGAAAGAAAAGCAAGAAACTTTTAGTCAAATGAAAGATGTTTGTTTCAGGTATAGTCCAGTACATCCCTAGAGGAGGATCTCAGGGCTTTCTATTTGGAGTAATCAGATGGTAGGATTGGTATAATTATTTACGATAAAAATGTGATAAATACCAGGGTCCACAACAAAGGGAAACCTTGAGGCCAACTCCAGTACCGCCTGAGCCTTGGGAATCCATAGCCATTGACTTCGCAGGTCATTTTCCACGTAGAAGTTGCACAATAGTTGTCACTGACGAATACAGTAGATATCCTGAGGTAGAGATTCTATCACCCACTTCAGAGAAAGCCAAGATTAGATAACGTCTTTGCTAGACAAGGCTTCCCCAAATCTGTTGAAACAGACAGCGGACCACCATATTCAATAGCCATGCATTTTCGAAATATGCTGCCCATTGTGGATCCAGGCACATCAAAGTCACACCTCTCTGGCCTGATGCCAATGGAGCAGCAGAACGTGTCGTTGGTACAGTCAAAAACAACATCCGAGCATCAGCAGCCGCCAATCTCGATTGGAAGAAGCAGTTGCCTGCATTCATGCGGACGTACAGAGCTACTCCTCATAGTGCAACTAGAATATCACCTTTTGAGGCACTCAATGGCCGAAAAGTGAGCATCGGTCTGCCCTATCCGCCCAAAACTCCAATACCAACTTGATTCACACAAGAGGCATAGGTCCATTTGTTGTAACTATATGAATAATAATTATGAATAATTAAATGTTCATTCTCAAAGTTGGGAAGGGATGTTGTGTCTAAAACCTGAACAATATTACTGATTTAACTCTAATTGTTAGTGTTATTGATTGTTTATCAGAATTGTTTCCCTTGGCTCAAGGGTCAAAGGTTGAGTGCGTGAAATAAAAAGGGACTTCCCATGAATGGCGCGGAACAGAAAAACCGTCTTGTCCATCTTCTTCCAACTCATTGTAACGTCTGTTTTCGTCTATAGATCTAGATGTTTGTGTATTTATTAGACGTATACACACACAACACAATAGTGTTACCTCTCAATCTCATCTGACGATTGGTCAGGGGTTTTAGGACAGTATACGGCTGCTCCTTTTATTTCTTCTTGTTTAGACCCATCTGTGTACATTTCTTGAAAGTTTCGATATTGTTCTGTCAAGTTATGGCATTTGTGTTGTTCAATGATTTATTGGTTTCGACTTTTTTTTTATTTTTATCTAACGATGGATCCATTTAAATGTCAGTTTCTTTCCATGGTGATGGCATCTCATGTTTTCTTTTATCTATGTCTGATAGACGAATGTCTTTCTGAGAGACATGGTGAAGAGTCCTCACACCGAAAGATGGGGTCTTTCGAAATATTTCAAAAGTTTTGGCTGTTGACCATTTGAAAACACAATCATGAGCTGGATTTTCGGGGAGAGATTTCAACTGCAGAAGAATACTTATGGAGAGTTTAATACGTAGAGAGCCAGCGAAGGTTCGTCGTCCGTAATGTATAAACTCTTAACTGACGCTCTGAAGGCTCCAAGTGCCACCCTAAGACCTTGATGGTGTATTGTGTCAAGTAGCTTGAGAGCATAATTATGTGCAGAACGGTAAACGAAGCCACCATAATCAAGTTTCGATTGGATCAAAGTAAGAACCAAACGAAGGAGAGTCGTTTTATTCCTCACTCCAGTCCGTGTGGACAACTACTCGGAGGATGACTAAGGCCTTTTGACAACCCAATCTTAATTCCTTCACATGTGGGATAAAGGTATGAGTATTACCGAAAATCAATCCCAAAAATGTGGCTGTGGGAGACACTTTGATTCTTTTGTTACCCAGGCTTCCAAAAATACAAGACGGTGCCGCCGAAAGAATCAGCCTCTATCTTTATAATTGTTGTCATGGAAAGTAAAATTTTATGGTTTGAGATTATTTTCCATTGCAACAATGTTACAAAGATAGAGGCTGATTCTTTCGGTGGCACTGCCTTGTATTTGTGGAAGCCTAGTTTTGTTACCCAACCTAATATTTGGGTCTTGGTGAAGGTTTCTTTGACTATGAAAATGGACACATACAGTTTTATCATTAGAGAATTTGAAGCCATTTTGTATTGTGTGAGCCATTTTTGGACTTGACAATGCCATTTGAGTTACAGGTTAAACAGAACAGGGGAGAGAATACTTCCCTGGGGAACACCGGCTTCTTTGCAGAAAGGGTCTGAAAGGGTTTAATTTGATTTAACTTGAAAATTTCGATCGGAAAGGAAGTCCTTGATGAAGAGAGGCAATCTGCCTCGAAAACCAAGACTATGGAGATCCGTGGGGATTCCATGTCTCCAGGTAATGTCGCAAACTTTTACAAGGTATAAATGTGCCTTCGTATTAAGAAATCTCATTGGCTGTCCGACAGAGACCATGATCACGTGCTACACTCCACTTGTTCGACCTCTCCTTGAATATGATATGGTTTGGGACCCCCACCAAATCCGTTTGGTAGACGAACTTGAAAAGTCAGGGGGAGAACAGCAAGACGGATCATGCGCGACCACTCCCGTAATACTACCTCATCCAGCTTCTCAAACAAGCTCGGCCTCGAACCCCTGGTAGTGAGACGGAAAGAGCTAAAGTAACCACCATGTTCAAAATAACAAACACACATTATTGGCTCCCCTCAATAGCATCAAATAAATGACAACAAAAAGTGTATAAGAGAGCAAAACAAAAGGTTGAGAATCCATAAATCCAGGGATTTTATTCATTCCATCCATCCGCTATTCGCACCTGGAACTCTCTGTCTAAAAAAATATTCCAATCCACGACAACTGAAACGTTTAAAGAAAAGTTTGAGATAATTCATATGTAAACTTCTGTGTATTGATCATCCAAACTTGGAGGCCTTCAAGAAGAAGAAAACAGAAGAACTATTACAGCAATCCTTGTTTGCACGTGCAGCTTTTCTGTCTGCCAAAGAATAATAATATGTGCGTTGTTGCATACTATTATAGAGCTGATCTATTTCCAAGTTTGTTATCTTCATCGGTAGGAATACTTTCTAGATCCCTGAAACAGGGCGTATTTTTAAAATGAGACAATTCTTGGTCTACACGTATTATGCTCAACATTTGAATATTCACGATTTTTCAATGTCACCTTCTAGTCTAAGCGCATATGACTCTCTAAGACACACCTGTCACGCATGGCTCTCTAAGATACAGTCCATGTTTCTCCTTCGCTTCTGCCGTAGCAGTAGACAATTTCACATATTTGGACAGTATTGTTAGCAGAGATGGTGGAGCAGATGCAGATATCAAGAGTCGCATTAACAAAGTGAGTCATGCGTAACGACTCCTACAGTCAATACGAAGATCTTCTGCCCTCTATCTCTCCAAAACAAAATCCGAATCTGCAACAGCAAAGTTAAGTTGGCAATGCTGTACGTGCGGAAACATGGCGTACAATGAAAACAAATAGAAATAAACTACAATCATTCTTTAACAGATGTCTACGCAACATCCTGAACATCAGATGGCCAGACACTGTCTCAAATGAAGATCTAAGGACCAAAATGAAACAAAAGCCAGTTGAAGTTGGCATCAAGAAGAGAAGATAGTGCTGTATTAGCCACAACTTACGGAAGTCATCGTCAATAAATGTCAGTCGTAAGGCATTAGATTGGAACCCCAAAGACATGCGAAAGGCTGGCAGGCCCATAAAGTCCTGCTGCAGAAGCAAAGATCCTGAAACATAGGCAGCCAAGATGACGTGGGCCGAGCTGAAGAGGGTTTGTCAGAATCGCGTCCGCGGAGGGAGTATTGTTGCGGCCCTTTGCTCTCGAGAGGAGTCAGAGGATTAAGTCAGTCACTGCCGTTATGATCTCAATACATGTAGTTCATAAGATCAGTGAAACCGAAGAGCAAAGAACTCTCCTGGTAACTGATAAAATTATATAGATAGCCGATACAAGACAGAATTTCTCCATCCTTTCAGAGGAATTTGGAAAAAATGGAATGCTGTACAATTCCACCTCCCGTCTCAGTAACCCAACAAGGTTGTTTCCCTTGAGGTTAGACTGCGTCCTTTATATACCAACACTGTAAAAAATAAATGAATCAAATTTTTTACATTTATATAGTGCTTTTCGCTCAAAGCCTCAGAGCGTTTTACAATACATGTATCCCCCTAGCAGGCATGGCCCGGGGAGTATACAAGTAAGTACAACACATTTGGCGCAACAGTACAGTACGAGCCTATTGTCAGGTACTCCTTTGACACCTGAGCAGGGTGAAGCAATTGAAGTCAATTTTCTTGTTTAAGGAAAGAAAAAAAACCACAATGGTCGCTGGCAGGAATCGAACCCAAGACCCCTTTGTCTCAAGGCGAACACTCTACCCATTGAGCTACCTTGCCTCTGACTATTGCCGACGACTGCCGAGCTGTTTGAGTCACGCTTATGACACGACGACACGTGGCCTTTCGTACGGTAGTCATAGTTACCGTAGCAAGCTGCCATTAAGCTTAGTGTAGTCATAGTTACCATGGCACACTGCCATTAGCCTTAGGGTGGTCACCAAAATTAAAGATTTCGAACCGGTCTAAAGCAGGTCTCAAATGATTTGTTGCCTTAATTCCCAACACAACTATAACATTTACCAACTTGGCAAAGAACAATACATTCTCATTTCATTGCCCCTGTGAGTAGTCCCTGTGGCAGAAGTCAATCGCAAAATGTTTTGTTGTTTTTTGTTCACACTTTTATTGTTTTTAGTTCTTGTTTGAAAGTGTGAGTGCATGTGTGTTTGTGTGTGTGTGTGTGTGTGTGTGTGTGTGTGTGTTGTGAGGGAGGTGGGATCTTTGCTTTGTTTTGCCTTTGTTTTTGTTTTGTTTGGGGTTTCTTTCTTTTTTTTCTTTTTTTTTGTTTTCTTTGTTTTGATTTCCAGTTCCCGTCTGTTGCTTATGTCTTTTGGTTTGTTTAGTTGTTGTTGTTCGTTTTTGTGGGGTTATTTTTTGCTTTTTGTGGGGTTATTTTTCTCGGGGGGG
>JBCJKF010361933.1:0-11621 GCA_039654545.1 Plocamopherus ceylonicus | reverse complement strand
AAGGGAAGAAAAGGTGAGAAATTTTGCCCCCCCCCCCCCCCCCCCCCAAGTAACAGAGAGTTGAAAATTCCTTATGATGACACCTGAACGCAAGCACATGTACGATGTTTAGACTACAACACTAGGCAATAATGTAGCACTAGTCTGTCAGCCCGACAACACCTCCCCACCTCCCAACCTCGCCAGCATAAGCTAGTTATGACATCACACAAGACGACTGGCAGCGACATATCAATCGATATGTGTCTGGATCTCATAATGTGTTCTTTGATGAGACCAAAGACAGCCAGGTAAGCAGGGAAAGGAACAAGTAATATGGACGACTAGTCAGACAATTGCCTATTGTTTGGTCAGTCTCGTGATACGCTTGCATGCGAATAATTATATGTGAATTACCTTATGGGGTGGCAATGTCTGCACAATCGAATCTGTACTAATGCCTACAAGCCTTTCGTGCAATAATGATAGTGTAGCCCCTCCTTCATTGTGCTTACCACGCCTTGTTTTCGTTCCCAAAGTGAGCATCGGTTATAAGAACACATCGGATATAAGGACACCTGAGCTCCTGATTTGAGGTGTTCTTATAAGCGGTGAGCACTGTATATGGATATAGCCAGGTCATTGTGAAGGGAGGAAGATGCGGGTTGAGGGGGCTGCTTGCTAAGACTAAGACTGACTAAGACATGTTTTGTTGATGTCCTTTGTTTATTCATTTTCAATCTCGATTCACTTTTTGTCCAGGGACCAGATTGACCACAACGATCCCAACTTCAGCCCATACTCTCAAGGCTTGATACAAGAAATGTTGGATTTGCTCAGGCAGAAAATAAATGAATTGGGAGGCGGAGAATTCTTCCTTATCCGAGTTCAGCTTGAACAGGCAGTACAGAGATTAGAGGTATTTAGTCTTAATACCGTGTTTCTTTTTGTACAAGTTTCTGCTCTCTATTTGTTGTCTCTGTTTGCAACGATTGGATTTAAAAAAAAATTCTTGACCACGATGTGGTTTTAGTGTTTGCACACTATACAAAATGGAGACTGGAGCAGTTTTCAATTTAGAACATACATGACATGAAAAGTTTCATTCACTTTTAATTTTTCTTCTTCATCAGGGATTTTCAATTTTATTTATTAAACATGTAAAGCTTCATTATATTTTATTGTTGCTTATTAATCAGGAGTATTCCATTTAAGATGTTTTATTAATTACTAAAGAAAACTGAATTGAGAACTTATTATTCTTATATATTTTATTATTATTGTCTCCCCTGCCCCGCCCCAATTAATTGATAAATTTGCTTATGGTTAGAGGTGAGACAACAATTATGGTAAAAGCGCTTCTCCTTATTCAACAGAATATGGCCAAAACAAATCCTTTAGATTTGGTAAAGGTAATTAAAGAATGCCTTGCAAGTGAACTGACCTTGATCCAAGAAGCAGAGGTAAGGAATTTACTCATTGAGCCATTCATTTTATCCTTATCTCTTTGGCTATTTAAAACTGAGCACCATTAAACTCTTTTGATTACAAATTGCTTATATATCGCAGTGAGCATGACAATATTTTTATTGCCCAATCAGCATGTGCCGATATATCAGGATGAGCAGGCTCACGCTCATCCCGACGATATGTGTCCAGATTGTAGTCTTGAGGGTTAAATCATCGCATGTCGATTTATCAGCTTCAAGTAATCAAAGAGTTACATGTAAATCGATTTTGTTTTTGTTTTTGTTTTTATCGCTTTACATGTTTTTTTCCTGTAAAATTTGCAATTGCACACCAATATTCTTCTTCTTATCGTTATTAATATTATTTTCATCGTTATTATTTTTATTGTTATTATTATTAAAATTGTTATTATCATCATTTTGAATATTATTACAAGAGTACCACTTCAAATAACAACTTCTATAATCTGAAATTTGATTTGATGCTCACAGTTGTTCATCTCATTTTCCAGAAGGCAGAACAACAGCAGCACATAAATCAAGCAGTGGTGGGAAACGTGGAGACAGACATAAGTGACCAGATCATGACAGAGATACAGGTTCTTTTACAGAAAACAAAGGTAATTCTTTGCGAGGTATCCTAGTAAAAAAAGGATTAAAAGGAGACCCTTTAGGAGAGGGGGGAGGGGCGTCTTGTCTCATTTAATCCATTTAGATGGTCATTTAATTTTTCTTGATCTTCTCAATAAACAAATTATGTCCTTTGTCTAAAGACAAACAAAGGAGATCTTAGTACTATATGTTCTTGATATATTTTGCCTTTCACACTAATGAAAGCCATCTTTATTTTATTTTTTTCACCCAGTCTACTGAAAATGATTCGAAAGCTATTCAGTTCCACCAAGAATCCTTTATTCTGCGATTTAGTGATAGCCAGCGGGCAACAGGTAAGACACAGAAAGGGACAGGCGAAGAGCAAGGCTTGGATTGGGTGGAAGTATGGGGAAGGGGTGGGGAGGGGTAGAACTCTATTGGTTCTTGAATGTGTGTACTGTTTTTATCTCTTTGACTAGTTGAAGCTAATATATCGCCATGAGAACACAATTTCACTCTTTGACATTGATGCTCATCTTGTTTTGTGGGCAAATTGTAGTCGAAGACTGAAATCGTGCTCATGCCAATGTATGGGTGCCAGTAGTATATTGGCTTTAAGTAGCCAATGAGTTATGGCTGTCTGATTAGTGAGCTATGACGCCAATGTCTGTCTCAGACCTGGTACTTGAGGAAGAAGATAAAGAGAAAGTGTATTTCATGTGAAGCAAAATTTTTTTTTTTTTTTTATATATATCTCCTTTTACGAGCAAAGTCTTTGTTTTGCTTTTCAGGGATTTTGGGTTGCTTTGGGGTTTTTTTTTCCTGTTTTGTTTTTGTTTTGTTTTTTGTTTTGTATTATTTCTCTATTAATGCCTTCATGTTCACCAAAGGGAAAAAAGAAAAGAAAAAAAAATTGAATATGGTTTTCGCTCTAACCCTTCTCAACACCTGTTGATAATGTTCATTAATAGAACTCCAGTACTGCAACTGTCATGAACTTCTTGGGAGTATCAGTCTTAGATACCAACTAGGATTCTTTACTTCATGGTCTCATCAGATCAGGGCTGATGAATATTCTGTCAATGTCTTTGCAGCCGAATTAAATCAGGAACAACAGAAACCAATGTCTTTGGAACGGACACAGAGAGAAACTAAACTCAAGCAACAGAAGGAACAAATTGATCAACTGCTGGCCCAGCTTGCACAGGAACTTCTACAAATGAGAATTGTAATAAGCTTAAAGTTCATTTTAGCCTCTCTGTCTCAGCCTTTCTCTGTCTCTGCCTGTGTGTGATGCTCTCTGTGTCTGTCCGTATTAATGCATTGAGAAAATGCAAACATTTTCAGCGGTATTCTTATTTATTTTTTTAGCAAGGGATGAAATTTTATAATGAACAAGCATACTGGCTTATGAATTCCAACACACTGAAGCATAAAATAATAACTGAAAATAGCTACAAAACAAGTTTTAAAAAGACAACAAAACGAAACACATTAAAATCTCTATGACACAGAAGCGAATCTAGGTTCCCCCCACCCCACATACAAGGCAAGAATACTCACTGACTAGCCCGTATGAACAATGTTGGGATGTGCAAATTGAAAGATATTTAGCATGGCCTTAAGGTTGCTAGATCTCCAGATCAATGCCATTGATAGCCCCCTAAAAGAAAGGAACATAAAAGGCCAAAACACAGAGCCTCCCATCTGATATATTGATTTTCCACAGGAATAGCTGTACAAAATCATGACTTTCAATGACTCCAAAAAAGCTTAACATCATTGTATTTATCAAGAAAAGTGTCATGGAATGCCTTTTGGAATGATTACAGGTTCTCAGAGATAACTCCATGATACATTTATTATAGTTTGTTAAAGTGTGTATTGGTTTGGACTGTCATGATATTGACCATTTTGTATTCTACCTTTTCATATAACTGCCATTCGTTTCTACGAGTCCATACAGTTGCTGTATGTACAAACTAATTTTTGTCTTTGTTAATGAGTTATATAATTTTTCATATTATTTAAGTACATCTGGATAGTGATCATTCCTTTGAATGTAGATTATAATATATAAGATAATATTCATGTTGCGAATGTTTGTATGCATGTAAATGCGACTCATTCATTCGAAATGATGAATATTTATATGTTAGATTGTTTAAATGTATGGGCCTGTAGCTCACAATTCCATGTATGAGCTATAAATTTCAATTTCAAATATATATATATATGATTTAAGGCTTATTCCTTTTCTTGTTTTTTTCTTCAACCAGAACCTTTCACGTAAGTACCAAGAGACAATACAGGCCTTGCAAGAACTACAGAAGAGGATTCTAGACACAGAGCTTATTGCCTGGAAGAGACGACAGCAGCTGGCTGGTAACGGCTTGATTGTCAACTCATCAAGTCTGGAGACTCTACAGCACTGGTACCAGTCAAATTCTTATGCTTTCTTGTTGATAAGATAGGGATCAAGCAAATGTGTCAACTTCATCATCATTACTCTTATCTATTGTATTATCTCATTTGCTTCTTTCTATGACCTTCTGCTCCCTGTCAAGTATTAACATATGCACATTATGGACCTCTTGGTTTGTTTTCGCCTCCTGTAATCAAGCAAGGCCCTCAATATCTGTGGGGAAGTGTTAAAAGAACTCAACCTATGATGAACTTTCAGTCAAAAATTTGCCAGAAGTCCATTCTCTATGTTCCACTTAATCAAAAGTACAGCAGTCAAGTATTGGATCAGTTTATTGTAAAATGCTATAGAGTTATTTCAGTTTCATCCCTTTTACCATATGTCCATCAACCTTTTCCTGAAATTTTTTGGGTACAGAATGATGTAGATAACTCAATTTATCAATTTCGAGCTCGTTTTTATCTTTGGTTATAATGTGAGAGAGTTAAAATTAGATGATGTCACCAACATTCATGATCTAGATGAAGATTTCAATGTTCAAGGGGATAATTGTTTTCGAGAAGATGATTCTACGTCCAGCAGGAAAGCAAGTATTGATATGAACACATTGTACATTATATCTGGAATCATGGAGAAGAAACGTAGCCATTTTTTGTTTGTTATACCTTTGCCAGGTGTGAATCATTGGCTGATCTGATTTGGCAAAATCGTCAACAAATAAAGAAATCAACAACTCAACAACAACAATTGCCCATCAAGTATCCAGATGGGGAGGAGGACATTTTGCCAAAGTTGAATGATACCATCACTGCACTTTTGTCTTCACTTGTTACAAGGTACAGTAGACCGTCGTCATTGTTTTACAAGGCCTGCTTGCATTTTTGAGAACAAGTCATCTGTGGTTAAGGGGGTGTCGCGGCTCTGCGGTAGACTATTTGACTACGGACTGAAAGGTCAGGGTTCAAAAGTTCTAAGTGACACATGCGTTTTTTTCCTTAGGCAAGAAAATTTACCCCTGTTGCTTCACTCAACTCAGGTGAAAATGGGTACATTTCGGGCTGGGAAAGTATTCTGCAATAGACAAGCATCCTATTCAGAGAGTGATAAATCACTGTCACTGTCCTCTTCATGCTACGAGATGAACTCCAGCGCTATGAGGCAAAAGGCTACAAAAGGACTTCTGCATCTGTGGTCACAACTTAAAGGCATAATGGAAAAAGCTTGAGTGTGTTTGTGTGTATAAATATATGTAGTTAGGGTGCAAAACTAACGTCAGATCTCAGCTAATCTTATTGCATTTTCATATGACGTTTGATTGAACATTTTTTTAATCAGACATGTTTGGCGTCTACACCTATGTTCATACAGTTTTACATGATATGTGATATAAGTTGTCCCCCACCTCTACCTCCTCTCCCCATCTTCACCCTCCCAGAGATGCTTACCGGAAATTAAGTGCAGTTTGTTTTTTTAAACTTCCTTCTTTATTTATGCTTGAAGAAAGTTGCCATTCTCCAGTTTGCTTTTTTATTTTTCAATCTATGTGAGTTGCTCGTAAGTATGACATCTCTTGTGTAATTTTCCCTCTTTGTTCTTTTTTTTTTTTTTTTTTAGGGATTGGTGGTCTTCATGTTTTTTTGTTTTTCAGTGAGGAGGGTGTTGTTTTATTTTAAACTCCATCTGAAACTTCACTGCCTTTGATGGACAGATTGATTTTAATGATTCAAATTTGTCAGGTAAAATATTGTTCATTTAATTTATCGAAAAATGACACCCACAACTTTCTCACATCTGAAGCCATCATTCTTTAGCATACTTCATTTGTGTAAAATCTAATCACATTTGTTGAGTTCCACCCCCTAGTGAGATATAATGTCTCATCTTTTTTTGTTTCCAGCACATTTATTGTAGAGCAACAGCCACCCCAGGTGCTGAAAAAGGACGCTCGATTCGGAGCCGTGGTCCGACTGCTGGTGGGTGGGAAGCTCAACGTCCACATGAATCCACCTCGTGTTACAGCCACAATCATCAGGTTAGCCAGGAATTCTACATTCAAAGTCACCTGTTATAAAAATGAGAAAAAGAAAATCTATACTCAAAAACAATCCATAGACGCCAAAATTGTTTTAAGAAAATATCCCCTGCATACAATTGACTTTTCATCCGGAATCCTCTTGAAAAGATGAAGGGGCTTTAATTTTTCAATTATTTCTTTTATATCTCCCATTCCTCTTTGGATTTATAAAAATCCATCTCAAAAATACTTCTGTAGATATCAATACCTAAAAACTACATATTGAACCAAAATAAGAAATGGATTGTTTAACAGTAAGATTGAAATATGGAATGTCGATTGAACAACCGTAAAACACACAAAGCAGACTAATCCCATCTATCTTGTTTTTTAGGGCGGTTGATTCAATTGATGAAAACTTGTTTTATCTCTACCTTCATCAGTGAGAGCCAGGCCAATGCCCTTTTGCGAAATGATTCAAAAGCAACGTCAGAAACTAGTGGAGAAATTCTCAATAATGTTGGTACTATGGAGTATCAGTCTACTAATGGACAGCTGAGTATCAATTTTAGAAACATGGTGAGTGAAAAAAAACTCTTTTCACTTGAAAATTAAGAAAAATGATGAATGGGAAACCAGTCCTATCAATAAATTTTAGGAATATGATTTATGGGAAAACATTTTGTCACTATAAACTTTTTTTTCTTTTTGTCAATTGTATTTTAGTTTTTGGATATGGGCTTTTCTTTTCTTTTTCTTTTTTCTTTTTGTTTGTTCTTCTTTTTGTTTCTTTAGGTGGTTGTTTTTGTTTCATTCGTTTTGTTTGTTTTTATTTTCTATTTGGGTTAAATATTTGTTTTTGTTGGGCTTTAATTTTTTTATTTTGGAGGGTTTAATTTTTTCTGGATTTTTTTTTCTACATATGAATGATTGATCCATTAGATATTTCATCCTTCATTCCGTTTTTCTATTTATAGCAACTGAAAAAGATAAAGAGGGCTGATAAAAAAGGCTCAGAGGTAAGAAATGTTGTATGTAAAAATGAAAGATGATCATTTCACATCCTTAGATATTTCCTTTCAATCTTCCACTTGTTTGTTGGAGGGGGGGGTGGGGTGTTGTTGGTTTGTCTTTTTAATTATCCTGCATAATTCAGGCCAACATCTATTTTACAAGGAGAAAAACAATAGGCCTACTGTATAAAGAGTATATTTAAGAACACTTTTAGTTCATTCTCATAAACTAAACGAGAATCATGATAATGATAAATAGTAATGATATTGTCTGAATCGTTTCCTATTTTTTCATTGTTGGTCATAGTATTAAACATTTGTAGAAAACTGTCATGATTCATTGAAAGGATCATTTCTTATTTTTGTTTAACAAATCATAGAGGCTCTTTAAGTTTTCTCATTTCATTTATGTCAATTTCTCCATCCACAGGCTGTCACAGAGGAGAAATTTTGTATCTTCTTCCAGTCAGGGTTTGGTGTTGGGGGAGATGAGCTTGTGTTCCAAGTGTGGGTACGTCTGTAACATTTTGTGTGTGCCTCCATTAGAAATGATTGTACTGGAAGGGAGGTTTCTGTTTTATATGTGTGACTAATGCTAGGATGGAATGAAGTTGAATGTAACTTAATATTTTCACAATGTCAGATGTTTAAGAACAAAGTATAGATAAATGTACAAATTAATTTAAAGCAGGATTAGTTGGAACATGAAATAAAAATATGACATCCATTGAAAATCTCAAATGTAATTGACGGTGAGAGCAGTGCTTTCACATTGCAAATAACATTGGCATTCAATTACTTACATAGGTGTTTTGAAAACCAATTATTCAAAGCAAACTTATTTCATGCATAGAATCCCATTGGTTGATGTTTTCTCTTTATACTTCTCTCTTCTTTTTTTCTTTCTTTTCCGTGGTCAGACCATTTCATTGCCAGTAGTCGTCACAGTCCACGGTAACCAGGAATGTAATGCCACAGCCACAGTCTTATGGGATAACGCCTTTTCAGAAGCGGTAAATAGTTTGGTTTCAGTTTTGTGTTTTATTATTATTTATATATTTAATATTACAACATATTGTTTCAAGAGTACTGAGGCAAAAAAGGTTCATGCTGAAAAATCAACTCCAGATCTCCACAGATGTTGATGGTGAAAATCTTTCAATGTTCTGTCAATGTTTTTTTTCTCCTCGTTTCCATGTTAAGGGCCGCATCCCCTTCAATGTGCCTGACCAGGTGGAGTGGCGCCAGTTGGCCGAGCAGCTCAACTTGAAATTCATGTCCAACACTGGCAAAGGCTTGACGGAGACAAACCTTTCCTACATCGCCTCAAAGCTGTTTGGTGAGCAATTTGTTGTTTATCTATGTTAGAATGAAGTTTTTGTTGCTTTTAAGTTTTCTGGGGTGGTTCTTTTGGGTTGGGGTTGTTTGTTGTTGTTTTGTTTTTGTTTTTGTTTTGTTTTTTTGGGGAGGGATGAGATAAGTTTTTCTTGTGTTATTTTCTTTTCCATTAAATAAAAAATTGCGACAAGAATCATTAATTTTTCAAAATGATGGTATGAGATGGGATGGGTATGGCCTATATGGGGGTTGCATAGTCAACTTAAATTTATTAATCAGTTTGCATTTTGCTTTGGATGTTTCTTTTATCCACTCCATCTCATTAAAACAAAGCTTTAATAACTCTTTCACCATCTGTTTAAAATACTCTACAACCACACTGTCATACATATTAAGGTATTATGAATCGTTTGGACTTCCCATTGTGCTGATTGTCATTTGTTTTGTTTTGTTTTGTTGTTGTTGTTTTTTCTACAGGCAACAGAGATCCCAATAGCTGCATGGTCTCCTGGGCCATGTTCAATAAGGTAGGGCTTTTGTCCACGTTTCTCTGTTTGCTTATTGATTAGCATGATAGAGGCATTAGGGCATATTACATAATTGAATACAGCCACCTCCTAAGCGGTACAAGCTTTAGCTATGAAATATTCCCAAAGAAAGCTGATAGCTTGTTAAGATCTCAGGCACACCCTACTATATTCTAGTTACATACAGAGAAAAGCTCAAATAATTTTAATTGATTTTTGTTCCAACATGCTCAAAGAGAAACGGAACAATGCAATCACTTTTCCATTTGGATTTCCTGTTCATATTTTAGGCTTGAGCATTGAACCTTGAAGTGGAAAGGTCACTTGACCACCAAGCCAAAGGTCAGGGGTCTGATCCTCTCTGTGCAGACCTGACATAAAGTCTGAGTCACTTGGAAGTTTTCCTGTAGCCTCATCCTGTGGTCAGCGGGATGAATGAGTGCCTAGTCCTATCCGAGGCGCACAATAAATGATGAGGTCCCATGTGCCTGTCGGCATGTAAAAGAACTATTTGGGATTGAATTTAAAAAGAGCGAGCCATATTGACCGTCACCCTAGTAAAATTTGATCCTACCAAAAAGGTCATTTCGGTATTGCACACCCCTACAACCTCTTGTACCTCAGATTTATTCACCGGTTCTTTACTCTGTTTTCAAGTAGAAGGGAGAAAGATCAGAGGGAAGGGGAGTGTAGCTGGGCAACCATATTCCACTTGAGATACTAGCCCAGGCATAGCAATAACATTGCTACAAGATTGTCAACTCAACCGCAAAAGGGCCACTAAAATGCAACTATTCAATATGAATTAATTGACTGATTTTTTCACTGGATTTCTTGCCTTCCCTGCTTACACTTAACCCAACAGATTTCTAACTCAAAATCTTGATCTATATACCGACATACATCAGATATCAGTAAGCCTTTCTTGAGATCTACCTAGAGTGATAATGTCATTCTTGACTTAGGAGGAATGATTTTGAACTATAAAAACTGTCCATCTTGATCCTTTCTTCACTCACTTCATTTGCTAAAGGTGGATCTACCTACTACTACGCCTATGATTATATTTTTAAAAATTTTTACATCTTGATCTGTATTAGTTTCTAGATTGTGTCTAGACTTCTGCGTGCATCATTAGAGGAATATTGTCTACTCAGAACTTTTTTAAACGCAGTTATGTCATTACTCTCTAGTTGGCCAGCTGTAGTATCAATTTTTATTTGATTGCTGCTAAATGTAATTGAAATTAATAAAGTTTATGTTTATCTTTACATAGCAGTAACTCTAATTTCATATGCACACTGAATTAAGTTATTTATTTTTGATGCACAGTATTGATTTATGCATAATTTTCAAGAAATATTTTTCTCCCTAGGATACCCTACAAAATAAACAGTTCACCTTCTGGGAGTGGTTCTATGCTATCCAGAAATTAACCAAAGAACATCTTAAAGACCTTTGGATGGACGAGTAAGGAGAGAATCTTATTCTCCATCATATGCCACTTTGGGTTGTTTTTTTTTTAATTAATTAATAATGATAATAATAATGACAATAAAGCTGTACAATATGGGGGGGGGGGGGGGGGGTTAGCCTTTTTGATATGGTCTGGTCATTAAGCTGCTTTGTTCGTTGATTTTTGCAGATCTTTGGGACAACGGGAATTTAATTCATTGGCTTGAGAATTTACTTTTGTGTGTGATATCCAATTACATAATTCTTATTTTTATTTATTATTTTATTTTATTCATTACACCAAGAACCATCATCGGCTTTGTCAGCAAGGACCAGGCAAGAGAGTGGCTGACCAGCCAGCCCCCAGGAACTTTTTTGCTGCGATTTAGCGACTCTGAGCTGGGTGGCATCACCATTGCATGGAGGGGTATGTGACGGCTTTATCAGGTTCTTTTCCTCTCTTCATTTTGTTCTGTTTTGCATGTAAGGGTGTTTTTCCTTCCCTTATTTTCTTCTTCCTTCATTTTACCACCTTGATGATTTGTGCGGCATCCCTAATTATCTCATTGACCACCATAAACTTATACATAGGTATGAGCATGACTCGTGTCTTCGACCACCTTAAAGACTATTAAGCCCAATCCACATTATTGTTTCAACCTATCGTTTAGCACGAAGGCAAGGACTCAATAGTCAAATCTACCAGTGTGGATAGAATACCGCATGAACTGGCGAAACTGGCGAATCAAACATGCTTAATTTTTAACTGTCGACCCGAAGGCCAGACAGGGGAGTGAACACAAGAGC
>JBCJKF010360822.1:0-14209 GCA_039654545.1 Plocamopherus ceylonicus | reverse complement strand
ATTGTTCGTGAAGTTACCTTCCCCAGCACTATGTCCTATATAATGCATCTTGAATCATGCAATACACAAAAATATGTCATATTTTATGAATTGTGATGCCATAAATTCTGTATGAGCATTTTTATGAATCAGGTCCGTAGGAGGTCTTGAGGCTGAGAAGGCAGAACGTGAACAATGGGCCAATAAAGAAAGAAGAAAATTGATGGAAAGTGTAGACTGTAAGTGTACTTTCTTAGATTTATTCCATGTTGTTTTATTTAGAAATTACTTTCATATATATTAATTATCTATTAAGGTTGTTTTATATACTGTTTAAATCATTGTTGGGTTTTTTTTCTTTTTTTTTTTGACAGGGTATTAAAATATTGTTAAAGAAAAAGAAATGCTACAAACTCAAAATTGTAGCTGCATTTCTTCTTTAAACAATATAACTGTTTCATGGACATCATCATAAGTTTAATTTATGTTTTTTTCCTAAAAAAATTGATGATTGATTAAACATTAGTTCAATGTTAACATGGATAGTGCTTTTTGGATGGTGTTCAGCAGTATTATTGGCTGTAAGTTCTTTGTTAGAGCCCTTGGTTTTCCCCATTTCTGAATAGCAATACGAATACCTGTGTTTATTTCTATATCAACATGCTGTTCAAATTGTTCATAGTTCTTGCTATCGCATTGTCTAAAATGTTGAACAGAATAAGACCAAAAGTTGAAAAGTATCTTTCACTACATCAAAGTTGTTTCAGACCCAAGAGGAGCACTGCCGACATCATATGGACTCACAAATGGTTGGCAGCATAGGCGCTAGGCATATTAAGAATATATACTGTCCAAAACACAGGCATTGATATGTCCGGTGCCTTTGATACTATAATTAAAAGCAAGCTGCTTGAAATCCTCCAAGAAATCATATGCAACACAAAACTGACACCCACTCATCATTCACAAGCAATATTTGCACACTCCAGTCCCATATAATTCACTATCTATCTTGAACACATCCTAGGGGAAGTAAGAACTGTGACAAACTTTCAAAACTCTTCCTTCGAATTCCCGCTCGAATAATCCCAAGAAAAATAGGGTATGTTGACGATATAGAGCTTGTGTAGGAACTGAGCTTGTTGATGTAGTTGAGGTCAAAAGAATGCTTTAAAAATTCAGTTTCGTAGTAAATGTTGAAAAAACAGAATATAAACAGAAAACGCCATGATGGTCCTGGGATGCGTGGACAGATACATCATGATCACTGATTCCTTAATCCAAAAAATTAAAGAATCCGAACAGATTACAGGGAATGGAAGGGTTTGGGTTAGTGAGACTAAACTTTAAATGTGTGATGTTGTGGTCTAGAAGTAGACACTTGAGCTGAAGACCAAGAGGGCAGAGGTTCGAATCCTGGGTAGGATGCAATTTTGAGTCCTTGGAAAAGGATCTTAATGCACATTTTCTCACCCTATTCAGGTGTAAAATGAGTACCTGACCAATAACAGGGCTGCCCCTGTCAAAAATTGCTCTAGGGCCTAACAGGCAGCTTGTCTTGTCCTTCATTATGTGTTGCTGTTGGATGGGGTCCCCTTGTAAAGCGCTTTGAGTACATTAAGTGGATATTATGCTATGTTACAGCTCACCTTCCTTTTTTTTTTTTTTTTAAATATTCTTTTCTGACTGAATGTGTTTTTTGAAAATATGCAACATACCATTAAGTGGGTGCATTGAAATACCATATTGAACATGTCATTTACTTTTAACTTTGCTTTAAACTTCATATTAAAGTTATTAGTGATATGTTTTGGTGTGGGTTACATTATATCTTGTTATCTCTTTGAATAGCTCTTTTGAAAACTCGGAAGGAAACAATTGCCAGGAAGATAGAAAGAGATCTCAATGAGAAGAATGCTGCTGAAGGGAAGATGGAGAAAGTGGAGGTGGATGTGGACTCAGTGGACTGGCTTTATGGGACGTACAAACTTAAAGGAGATGATACCGTTTATCAGAGGGAGGAAAACAATTCAAGTATCGAGGCAAATAAGGAAAATAAAGGTAATGAAGTACCTTTATGAAAGTAGACTTTAGATTTATTTTTCAATTGTTATGTTTTATGTAATGATTTTATGAAACAAATGCTGCTAAGTGAGCTAGATTTAAAGGAAAACTAAATGAAACAGTATTTCAAGAAGTGAAGTAAAAAGTTCTTTATGAATTAAAATGAGAAAATGACATCTGCTATTTGCTAAAATAATTAAACAATTTTAGTGTTTCAGGGAAGCTAGGTAATGGAAATCATATTTAAACATTTCGTTTTGTTAGGATGATTTCTTTTTTATCTTTCTAATTTATGTACTTATTTATTCATTTAGGTTCTAACAGAAATTAGGTATTTATTATGACTTTCACTAAATTGTATAAAGGACCTTTTAATAAATATTTTCATCAGAACCTAAGGACATTCTAAAATCATCGACTGAAACCAAGCAGCAGGAAGAGGATTGTGAGATGGAAATTATAAAACCAAGTGCACAATTTGAAGAACAGCCAGAAAGCATATTTTCACCCAAAGAAGAACAAGCTACAAGACTTAAAATAACAGAATTCAAATGTGAGTGAATGATAGTGTACTTTTGAATATTTCTTTAAAAGGATCACTGGAATAAATAAATACAGTACAGTTACTTTAAGACCCTGGTATCATGGAGACAGATAAAGCGGGTTCTTAGGCGGACTGGTTTCTTATCTGAACTTTGATATTTGGCTTCCAGGTAAATGCATTAAAATTTTATTACAGTGATCTCCGCCTAAAAGAGACCGGTCCACGGGTGACAAAAAAAAGCGGCCTCTTAGACGGACGGCCTCTTAGACATGGTTCATGGGAGGTAACTGGTCACATCATATTAGGCTTACTTAGCATACTTAGAAGGCCCAGTTTTAGGCCTGTGTAGTCCCATCCCCACGAGTTCAGTGTTTACACAACCCTCATTGATTGGCTGAAACTTTAAGCCAATGAAACGAATTCAATAAACAGTCAATCATGGGAAGCAAACATGCAGACAAATGGGGAAGCACTTACGATTAAGTAAGTAAGACGCAACCCCACCCCAATCACGGGAGGCAAGCATACAGAAGAAGGGGAAGGCATTTTTATGATCTATCTGCCTAACATCTGATGGAATTGCATGCCTTTGATTGAATTGCTCAGTTGCTTGCCATTGACTTGTGAACCGAGAGGGACGCTGACCATCAGTTTTGCACATGGCCTGGTTACCCAAACAGGGTACACTGGTCACGATGAATCAGCTGTCAACACCTCGCCGCTAAATTCCATGGCTGCCTTACTAAAGCTGGCGGCCCGGTGTTTCGTGAATGACATCAAAGTAGGCAACAATAAATGTGCGCGTATCGCAGTTAAGCACATTCATTAGGGCGCAGACAATTGTTGCGTCATCTTACTTAACGCATATAGAAATAATTTTAAGGACAAAATGAAATAAGTTATTCCTCAAAGAATTTAGCCATGTGAAAAAGCGACCTCTTAGTCGGACTGCGGGTATCTGGAACAGTCTCTTAGAGGAGACTTTTAAAGAGAAAAAAATCGATTACACAGAAATAGCGGCCTCTAAGGCTAACTGGGCTCTTAGACGATGGTCTCTTACGTGGTGACCACTGTATTAGTTAGTCCCATTGACCACACTAGCTCAACATGGGGATCCTCATATATTGAAAAAACTCTGTGATTAGTGAATTTTTGATCAGTTAGAAACAATTGGAACATTTGAGAAACAGAAGATTGGCTGAGACAGAATAGGAGTACAGTAGTTACCGCTTATTAGTCCGGTCTATGGGAAGCAGCAAATACGGACTATTAGCCGGAACGGACTATTAGCCGGAATGAACTATTCACTGGTCGCCGATCAGCTGACCACGCAACACAATGTTGAGGGTCGATTTATTCGTCTGTTTACCCTGTTAATTGTCACCATGTGATTTTTTATTTTTTTTATTTATGTATTTATATATTTTGAGACAATCTGAAATGCCTGGGGTCGAATGGCAACGGATACATGCGATGTGTAATCGGTGCCGACACTAAAGAGAAAAGAACAGACTACCCCCACGATGGAACGCTTATCACGTCGTTGCATAAGGCCCGGTGTGGACAACCATCTATGCTTTGCACGCGTTCAAAGGTGTTGTTAACGAGGAAGAGAAGATGACACGTGATTGGCTGACTGCAGCAGTTGGACCGTAGGTGACAGACAGTGTGTTTGCGATGACGTCTTATTACATTTGTACACATCACCCTACCAAGGCTAGACAGTGTACATTGTTTTATTGCGGGGAGAGGACAAAAGGCAAGGCCGCCTTTATAGTGTACCAAGATGGCCTTGCAACAGGCCATTCGCTCTTTTGACTTTGGGGCCCATACCGCCACATAAAATTGGAAAAATATTATTGGTAGATCTGTTGTGTCTGGATAAAAGCGGACTATTAGCCGGAACTCAGGATTTTCGAGTGGCCTATTACAGGGGTCATTTATATAGCAAAAAATTACGTTTCGTCCAAAAAGCGGCCTATTAGGTGGAACGGACTATTAGCCGGAGGACTAATAGGCGGTAACTATACTGTATTATTCTTACAGCGACAGTCTTTTGTTATCTGTCCTGCTGGAGACACCAAGGCTTGATTGGTGTCTATTTCTTGTTGTGGTCATGCAATTGACAAAATGGGTTATGCACATTCTTCATGCCTTACTTTTGGTTGGCCGAAGGGACTATCGCACCTGAGTGATGTGTTTATGACACCTATGTCAACAGCATCTGACAATCATTTCAGAATGACTTTTGCTAATATCTGGCTTGGAATTGATAAGAGAGTGATTCTCTGTCAGTAGTGCCATATGTCATGAAAAAGTGGTTGAAGCATATTTGCTGCAAGATCAGGGTCTTTTTTTTTAAACATTTCCGCATTGAGATTATCTTGAACAGGAGCTTTTCTGTTCTTTAGGGTATTTATAACAGCTATCATCTTTTGCTTGGTTGGTGGTTCAACATTTATGTCTAGGTCTGCATCACCTTCTGGTATCTCTACCTCGCTTGCTGGTGGCAGTCTATTTAATACTTTATTGAAGTGCTTTGCCCAACGTGCATCTTGCACTCCTTCCTTCCATAAGGTCTCACCGACGGTCGGGTCTGGGGTTAGAAAATCTGTTGCCACCACATATTTTACCGGCTGGCCTAGCCTGAGTGGGTGTGTCATAAAGAAAACAGATGATTGCTATTTTGACATCAGATTCGCATTCAGCATCAAATTGACCCATAATTTGATACTTAACCCCAGTGTAATACAATGTTTATCAATAGAAATCTTTTTTTTTCCACGTCAGTAGTGTTTTGTCATTTCATGTAGCATATTGCACATGTTCTGTGTGTTTTTTCTTAACAACTTCGTGGCTTTTAAGGTGCTCGTTTATAACGGCACTCAGATATAACAGCACTAAATCAAAAGTCCCTTTTGTGCCATTATATCCGAGTTATACTGTATAAGATTGTGGTAAATTTTCTTATATTGAATTTTATGTCTTTCCTTTATTCTTTCTGATTTTGTGTCCATCAGAAGTTTTTTAATACTTCTCCTTTTTTTTCAGTCATTTTCCAAGTTTCATCTGTGATCCAGTCTTTTCTTTTCTTCTTTTCTTTGGTTCCAAGACATCGTTTGACTGATTTTGTGTAGTTAGTCTTGATGTTTACCCATCTCGTATTGATTCCTTCCATTTCTCTCACCGATACCAAGAACATCTAGCTTATATCTTCTCATTTATGCATTGATCTGTGATCGATGGTCCTTGCATTCCAGAAGCCTAACTATGTAATTGTTTTGGTGTTCAGAACTTCCGTCTTCCTGTCAGTGGCTTCCTGATGCCTTTCACCACTGCCATTGATTAGAGTTTCTTGCAATAACTTAGAAAGCCCATTCCGCCTTGTAGAAGTGGTTATTGGTTTTGTTGCTGTTTCCGTAATTTGTTTTGTTGTCTGGGATTAGGGCATTAACCCTTTGCCCAACCCCCAACCTAGAGGACCGGGATTGAATTCAGAGATTCACTCCTAGACAGATTGCCTTGCTAGACTTGAAAGTGAGAGTCCTGTCTACCCTAATGTGTCAAAATTAGTCTGGCCTCTACACTTTGACCTGTCCACGCCACACCACAGCAAGGAATGTACATTGTGGTGGAAGAGAATGTATTTTGTAATTTATCTTTTTTCATGATATTTTGAAGTTCCACGGTTTTACATTTCCTGAAAATAATCGTTCTTTGTTAAGCCGTTGCACAATAGTATAAACACATCCACATCTAGGCTTTTAAATCATGATCCAAATCCACAGGAATCAACCATTGGATATCGTATATTATTATTTTTTTATTATACTTTTCAGTTGGGTTCTGATTTTATATACACATGTAGATTTTTCCCTCTTGTCTCTGGGGTGAAAATTTACTCAGGATTACTAATTATTATTCAATTATTTTATCTCCAGCTGAGGAGAATCACAATTTAGCAGGCACGACAGAGGAACCAGATGATTTTGAGGTATGTTTATAAGCTTGAGTCATACTGATTAGTTCTTTTATTAATTCAGATGATTTATTTTATAGTATATTTTTAGTTTTGGACTTTCAATGTTTCTGAAATTCAAGATATTCAATAGATAATGACAGAAAACAATGGTTGGAAAGATGCACAGGTGTTTGGAGAATCCATATCTACTTACGACTACCTGTAGGTTAAATTATACAATGATGTTCAAAAGCAATTTAAAAAAATTTATTGTCTGTACGCTTCAAATTGTTCAGATATCATTTCAAGCAAAAACAATTCCCCAAAGTCTTTCAATAATATTGTTCACTTGTTATGAAACCTGTCTGAGAACAAATGAGATATAAACATTTAAAATTACTCTCAAAATTCACTTTCGCAAATGTATGATTTTAATTTTGGTGAACATTGATTCCCATGGGTCACAACTGAGATTTTTAAAAAAAACCTAATTACAACATCCATTGTACTGAAGGCATACGTGAATTGGCATGAAAGCGTTCAACGTGAAACACAGTTATTTGACAAGACGAGAAAAACAAAGTCTTAACTCGAGCTCTGTTGTTGTTATCTAAACACATTCTTTATTGCGCATGCCCGCCCAAAGAAAACATAAGATGTGTGAATACACATTAAATATCAGACTAAAAGCTGAAACAGTCTACTGAAGGACATTAACATTACAGCACAGAACGTGAGACATAACAATAACAAAGGCGGACACCACAGTGCCATATCTTGATTATGTACACAAAGTGCTTAGGGGAGGAAATGGCAGTAGCCGAAATCCACTAATTGGCGCTAAATAGGTTTTTTGAAGTCAGTCTTTCTCATCAATCTTTAAAGGAGATGCTTCAATAAGACATCCTATTCCATGATGATAGCCAAACATTTGACAACTTCTGTTGGCTAATGCTATTGGACAATTAAGATAACAGAATAACTGAAACATATCTATGATGGTGTGGTTGTCAAATTACCAAAATAAGAGCACTGGAAAATATGGAGAAGCTCCGTAAAATGTAAGGTGAAAAAATGTGATTTTGATCTGAGATGATAGATGAGTGGGTTAAAAAAAAAGTTGTGTGGCATGATCTATGGTGCCAGAATGTGAAAAAATGGATTGGCTTGTTTTTCGGTTTGTTTTTTAAATAAATTATCTACTGTTTATCTCATAAATTCTTAATTGCAAATCTTCCTTCCAAGCTCAGACTGCTGGATGACTGATGCAGTAAGGAGTCTATTTGATTCATTCTCATAGTCATATAGTACAGTATTCTGCTCACTTATATTGAAAGTGAAAGGGCAACCAGTAATATTATTCAGTTTTAAGGTCTGCTGAAAGAAAAATCATACAACACAATTAGAATTCAGAACCCTACCATCAATGTCTTGTGCATTGAAAATACATGTTCATTATAAGTTATAAGTCACCCTATACTATGGAGGTCTTTGAGTCACATGATCACAGTCAATTTCATTAAGCAAGGTCTCTTCACATCTTTCGTACCTCAATCATGCCTACTCAGCTCAGTAGTTACTGTAATGGAAACACACAACTAAATACAAATGTAGTATTAATATACATGTATTAGTACAATGGTCTCTGCGTAAGAGACTGGCCCATGGATGACAAAAAGAGCAGCCTCCTAGATGGACGGCCTCGTAGACATGGTTCATGGGAGGTAGCAGGTCACACCATAATATGTAGTCACATCCCCATAAGTCAATATCTCTGGTTATCTTTCAGTATGATTGAAGTGAAAGGCCATTACCCAAAATTAAAATTGTTTACATGACCAGTGTTTACACAGCCCTCATTGATTGGCTAAAACTTTCAGCCAATGAAAAGAATTCAATAAACAGCCAATCAAGGGAAGTGAACACACAGACAAAGGGGGAGGCACTTGCGATTTATATAAATTTTCCGAAACACAACAAGTTCCGTTTTCTCATCATTAAGTTGACATCTGTTGGACGTCATCCATGATTTTATAGCAGTGTTTGCATTTTTGATGTTACGTAGGGGTGACAACGACGAATCCGTTGTTATTGGTGCGTAGAGCTGAGTGTCATCGGCGTAAAGATGGTAATCAAGTCCATGTTTTGAAATAATTTCGCAAAGTGGTGCAGTGTACAATGTGAAAAGGAAAGGTCCCAACACTGATCCTTGGGGGACACCGTATTTGAGGAGCGATGGTAAGGAGTTTGCGTCTCCAATGGACACTTGTTGTCTTCTGTCAGACAGGTATTCCTTGAACCACCTTCCCGCCATATCTTTCACACCGAACATCCCGTCCATTCTACTCAAAAGTATTTTATGGTCTACCGTATTGAAAGCGGCGCTGAGATCTAAATGTAACAATAGTCTGTATAATGTCTCAAAATCTTGTTAGTGTTGATTCTTAAAAAACCATTATTGAGTTACCATATCTCACAAGACAGCTTTTGTTGCAGATTTTACGGTTATGCTGAATTTTCCTTTGGCTTGAAATAGGTTTGCTTCATGAGCAGGTATTGTAAAGTCCACCAAGATATTTTCAAGTTTCTTTTGGATATTTCTCCATTATAGGAATACCATGGATTTTACAACTGTATATTCTTTATGAAATGTCTTTTTTTTTTTTTTAATTGATGAATTAATAAATATACTATATTGATCTTTTCTGTACTCTAGGATTTACCAGATTTGGAAAGTATTGATGATAACTCAGAATCTGATATATTGGAAAAGGCAGAAAAGGTAAATGTCTTTTTTTTGTTTGTTTGAATTTGCTTGAAACCATTACTTCGATTTAATAAAGTAAGTTAGGTATCCTTCTCTTAAACACATTTATTTCGAGAAGTAATTGTTTGAGGTTTAAGAAAATTTGAATACTCTTTGATGGATGGAAGGATAGATAGATAGCTTCATTACAGCAAGGATATCATGAAAAAGCATTAAGTCATGTTACAGGTAATTTTCATTATTTTAAGCAGACTTTTGCATCTTGTATTATACTATATTTTTGCCTGTGTCACAATGTGCAATGTGTGCTTTTCTTATTCATTAGCTGTATGTTTTAAAAGATTCATTTCTGTTTCCTATATCTTTTATTTTTAACTTTTGACCATTTTGAGTGAAAAAACTTGGGGTCAGTCTGGTCGTCGTCTTTCATAAAGATGGAATAGGGAAATTCAAGATGGACTTAAGCATAAAATTATTTGATTTCTCACTATCCTGGGGAATAATGGATGATATTTTAACTTTAATTATTGATATAATTTTAAGTACCATGAAGTTTTACTCTATATGGAACACAACTACAGATGAAACAGACATGTAAATATCACCATCACCACATGGTATTGGGCCGAAGGGCAAACGCCCAAAGGCTTCTGGATAGATGAAGAAGAAGAAGTACCAGTGCCATGAAGTAAACAGGAATACAGCTGTTACTGAAGTGATAAATTGGACGGTCGTCCGGAAGCAGCAAAAACGTCCAATAAGGCGGAATGTCAACCTAGCCAAAATCGTTGGATGAGATGGCCGATAAGCCATGGTTGGATAATGATCACACCATCAAATTGGGTTTTGTGCATCATGTTTCATAAAAAGAGGGAGTTAACTTCCCATATTGAATTGTATTGTTGCACAAACAAAGCACTGGGACTCTGGCAGACGACCACGGAAATGAAAGAAAATCATTGTGCTGACCAATCAGAGGCATGGCCATACTTTTACATAGCCTTGGTCCAACTTATGACACGTCAAGCGTGAGACTGATAGGTTGAGGGGATGGTCACTTAAACTCTAGAATGAGAAGTGATTGGCCAACAACTACGTCATGGCATAGGCCAAGACAGTGCGTTGATCGCTTGAGAGTCGTCATGCCCTGTAGCCGTAGCAGTTTTTGACGCCTTAGCTCTATTCACACCTGGACCAGTACCTGTCAATAGGCCCTTGCCAGACCCCCCTTTCCCTGAGCTAAGCAACCTGGGGCACAATAGCCCATTCACAGGCCAAGTTGCATTCTTTATGGCCCTTGAATAATTTTGAAAGTTGATGGTCATACCATTTTTCACGAATCTAAACGTCCAATTAGACGACATTTTTGTTTTAGGCTCTCCAATTAGAGGGGTGATTTTGATAGTAAAAAAAACGTTTCACTGGAAAATCCAATTAGGCGGTAACTACTGTATTCAATCAAATTTATCCGCACAGCCCTTCTCAGATAATGAACAAGTAGAAAGTCAAAAAACATAAAAACAAATGTATGCTAATCTCAAAAAAGATAAAAACAATGAACACAACAGAAAGACAATAATTTAAAGTAATAGATTATATGTTTATTATAAAAATTATTGATGTTTTACCTGAAAAAATAAAGAAAACCTGTTTCTTTACAGTCTTTGCTGTACCCCACCACAAATATACCCATTTATTAAAAGATACCATATAATTTGTTTATAACTTAGGTATAGCATAGTAAATTTTTGTTCATGTTCTTTCTTGCTACACCTTTTTCTCATTCATAGCCATTTCGACCTATCATAGAAGTCCTTGATGACAATTGTGCCAACGAAAAAAGCCTGGAAGGCAAACCCAGCCTACTTTTATCTTCTGAGCCCAGTTGTTCATCTTCGAATATCCTTATAGAAGATATCACCGTTTCAGTTTCCGAGGATAAAAGCGATGAATATCGAGTGACTGATCTTTCAGACAATACAGACGACAAAAGGCGACCTCTGATACAGGAACTAAATCCTACTGATGCCAATGATGATGTGGAAAAGGAAAAGACGGACCGACCAACTGATAAGACCTCTGAAGATCTTCTCTCCTCCATGGGGACCATTGCAAACTCAAAAATTTCAAAGGAAGGTGTCTTGGAGTTCTCTCCTCAAATTGTGAATGATGATTCAAATGAAGAAACCAGTTGCAGAATCATTGATGATGAACTGGAGGGACTAGATTGATGACAAACATTTTTTTTCTTTTAAGTTGGGAGTTTTGCACAGGGTTGGAGCATTTGAAAATGCAAACTTTGTCTGGTGGTATATCATTCTTTTGAGTGATGTATAGTTGGTATTATTCTACTTTTTGTTTCATAAGGAATCTTGATTGTTTCCAATATGAACTTCATAAAGAATTAAAAGTTCAATCATATTCAAATTTCTTCATGCCTTCAAATCATTAAAATAAAAACTGACACATAACAATAGCTGTCAACCAAAAGCATGCTTCAGCTAAACACACTCTTTCAAAGCCCTGTGGATTTATTTTTGTTACCTAGTGCAGTTGACACCGGCTAAACACACGCAGCACAAATGCCCGCTTTCCGGCTCTGACGAAATGGCTATATAAAATCGTATCATTAAGTGCACAGTGCATAGCCTCTCTTTTGTGAGGCCGAGCACTGGCTGTGCAATTCCATACCGGTGCAAATATGATCAAAGCCAATGTATCAAAGGAAATGCAAACCATATTTCGCACCACAGCGCCACAAAAACCAAGACTCCCTCCACCCGGCTAGTTTTCCCGACCGCCATTCACATAATCGTCTGGCAGTAACCCAGATCAGGCAGGAAGTGTAGAGGCCAAAGTGGCCCTCATTTACATAATCATTTCAGTGTTATGAGGCCATAAAGAGAAGACAGAATCTGCCCCTGCCCCCCCCCCCCCCTCTGTCTTTGATTGGTCGGCCAGCTTCATTTGATTGACTTACAAGCATGGGTTGAGACTGGGCGGGGCCAGTGCGGTAAAGCACGGTGCCCAAGCACTCATTTGTTAAAATCAAGGGATGCAACTCTAATAACTCCATCCATAGCATAAAATCGGGCGACATGTCTGACGCTACTAAAGTTCACGCTTTGGACAAGCTTGCTCCCAAACGCCGTGCATTTAGCCGGTGTTTACTGTACTAGCAGAGGTATAATGTGCACTTCCCCTATTCAACTAGACATCAATACACTATTTGTGAAAAGGTGGCTCTTTCAACTCTACTACATCAATAATTGTGGGTGATGATGTGAACATTATAATAAAAAATGAACAATGCACAAAACTAATGTTTCCAGACAATATTATTGACATAAAAAAGAAGAAGTCATCTTTGATTATCATAAAAAGTTTATTGTAATATTCCCATTGTTACATCAAAACAACCATCTATTCTACTGCAATTACATTTGTGAAAATGTAACACTTTTCAAATAGTTACAGATTTTATCCACTCAAAAGCTATCAAGGACATCTTTGGTCTACGATGCATTCATCTCTCTCTCAAAAAGGAAAACAATATTTAACCATACGGATGATGAATCTATAAATTATGACGTCTAGGTTGTGCCACTCTCTCTCTCAAATGCAATCAAAAGGAGTCCAAAATTGTTTTAATATTTAAAAGACATGAAAAACTATGGCATATAATATTTTTTTTTTGTACCAGAAATAAAATAAAATACAGCTTTTGATGGATTTTTTCCCCAAGACAGAAAGAAGAAGCTAAACAAAACTGAAATACAATTAAAATCCCCTTTATTAATGACTTGAGGTAAAAAAATACAAATAATAAATACTGATTTAGAAGAGTAGGAAAAAAGAGTGGCAAGCTCAAGCTAGATGGTAAATGCTTTGAACAAGAATTATATTCCACATTTTAAAATATCAAAAACCTATGCATGGTTTGGTTATTAATAATACTTGAAATGAACTGGAAAATTAAGACCCTATTACTATTACAAATGGCAGTAGGCTTACTGGGGAAGTAATTTTTTTGAACACTTACTACTACACAAAAGTCTGCTTAATATTGCTACATTTATCTATACACAAAGAACCACGCCATTACAGTGCTGTTGTACATTGTACCTTTGTCAAACATACTTGGAAATGTGTGAAGACTAATGTTCAATAGCTCTGGTTATCACATAAATATTATTTTAAACATGAGTCACAGATACACACATATAGAAATAATGATAAATAATTTACACAATATATTAATGACATCTTTAATTACAGAAAGTATGATACGACGAAGAATGGGAAGGATTTCAAATTCACCGTGCTTCTTATTTTCAAGAAATATACACTCATACCTCCAGGGAATGCAGTCTGGTTTACATAATGAATATGGGTGAATCATGAATAGTCTTAATAAATTATGGAACAAAACACTGACTTTGCAAAACATACATTTGTGACTGCAGTATACAAGAGAATGAACAGCCAGACCCAAAACAAATTTAGCTAAGTTTTAAGAAACATACAAAATACAAATAGGCCCCTATGCAAATCTAAAAATAGACTAGGGGAAAAGGACAGACAAACACAGGGTGATTTATTATTAGGAAGACTCATCACACACACACACACACACACACACAAAAAGAAAGAAGAAGTCTGATTATATGACATGGGATGTCTGTGGAAAAGTATGAAAATCAAGATCTTGCCGACTAGATATGGATTCCACCTGCAATAAAAGCTTTCAAACTAAAGTACATGTGAACAAAGCAAACAAATTTACACCAAACCCCATTCAAACAAGTCCACTAATAGCTTAGACATTCCCAAATTTTTTGAGGAAGCAAGAATTCAACCTCTAATGAAAAGACCTCTATTCAGTGCCCCCCCC
>JBCJKF010359711.1:0-14212 GCA_039654545.1 Plocamopherus ceylonicus | reverse complement strand
AGTCAACACGCACGTCAACACTACAGTCCACTTCCAGAGATACGCCGCTCAACTGCGCGATTTCTCGCTTTGACTCGCGTCGCCGACAATTTTGTCGAACATTGCAGTGTGGCCTGTATGGTAAAGAAAAGTACTCCCGCCTGTATGCAGAACCGGTTGCCTTATGCTTTTATGTAATATCAGATAAGTAAATAACACATAAAAAAGCGTCAATGTGTGCAGCCATAAGAAAAGATCCCCAAAGTCGTTATTTTGAAATATACTAAATGAATACAATATATTGCTGAAGAGATTTGTCTCATATAAATATGTATTCTCTCATATATTTATACAATATTTTGAAAAGCAAAATAGAAAATGATTGACTTCTTTTGTTGTACGATATATTTGTTTTCAAATCGAGAATACATTTTTTTTTTTTTATATAATCTGAACAAATTTATGAAATGTAATTTGCATACTGAGATGTAGTGATGACGAAAGAAAATGATATTATGAGTGATTATCAGGAAATATTTTGTTGAGAGCGAAAAATGTGAAAGGGAAAGCGTCGATTGACCGATATTATGGGACGTGTGCAAACTTGTCTTTCGCTAAAGTTTATATGGTCGAAGTCAGCGTTTTCTCTCAATCCATGTCTTTATTCTACATGCAGAGAATTTTTAATTTCTTTTAAAAATTGATTTTACAGAAATTTCCGAAAGAACATCAACTTTAAATTAGTAATAAAACTTGGGAGGATATCGAAGAGAGATTCTGAAATATCTTGTACTATTAAAAATGTATTATGCAATATTTCTAAATGTAATTATCAGTGAAATTCTAATTGATTGATAAATCGCACAATTTAATAATCGATTGGAGGCTCGAATTACTCACTGCGAATATGTCGACGGCAGCCACTCACAGAAATAAAAGAGTTTCATAATGGGAAAGTTGCTCAATTTTGAATGACAAAAGTATTCTGCGTATATGAGGGTAAGAATGACGCTTAATCATGTATATAAATTTCAATTTTGCTTAGTATGTCATCATTATATAGTAAAGAGGAAAATTCTTGAATTGAAAGATAATTCTTTTTTTTAGATAATTTGATTGCAAGATGGAATTTACAACTAACAATAAATTGTATTAAAAGAATCAAAAGAGAACGAAGAAGATATTTCTGTTTATACTGTTGGTCAAATTATTCACATTCCGAGCAAAAAATGGATCAGAAAGCATCACAGCATCAGCTCTTATCAAATGCTCGTCCACCTGACCGATGAACGGCGATCAGGTAGCGCAAGGCTACCTGACAAGAATGAATACATAGGGCATGCGGGCGCGAGTAAGGGCAGTGAGTAAGGGAGGATCGGCGGAGGGTGCGTTCGCCGGCGCTGTGCTGGCTGGAGAACAGGTACTCGTCGTAGGCGTCGTACGTTCATTGATAAGCGTATTACACCCCGCGCCTTAAATTCGCGTGACGTCACTGGACGCATGCGTGGCCTCGCATCGAATCCTGAATCGCAATGACAGCCATTGGCGTCGCATCGCGTCTACTTTTTTCATTTTGTATCGCGTACGTGAGAAAAATGTTGTCTTGCATAATAATTTTTCTAATTATGTAAAATATATTGTTGGATGTTATTTAATTATTATTATAGCCATGCCCCGACACTCTCAATGATACTTTATTATTCCTCTATCGTTAACTACATGCCGTTATTAGGTAATAACAACATGTATTTTTCTAAAAATTGATTAAAACATTTTAATTTTTTTTATTACAGATTATTAAAAGCAAACATGTGTCAAAATTTCCGTAATCTTGGAAATTGGTTAAAATAATTAATGGTTGCGCCATTGTCTTATGAAGTATCCGACTAACATGAAGATTTCTGAAATTTCTGATGGACAAAGTTGGTACGTTCCTGATACGACAGAATTGTTTTAGACTGCGAGGGAGATGTACTGTCATCTCTTCCGCACAAATTTCAGACAATCGTATGCATGCGATGCCACATTAAAATTAAACTGATCTATTCTGGATCTCGTACCTTGTTCCCCGTCTTTTCACATGATGGCCATTTATTTACACGAAAAAAAATTGTATGAGAGGAAAAAGCCCAATAGGTTAGAATGAAATGAATAGAAGGGAATCAAGAATCGGAGTTAGATAAATAATCTGTTTGACTCATTGGTTTTTATTTTTAATTTAATTTGACAAATATCCATTTTTTCTTTTTATTATGTAATACTTTATGGCTGAAAAGATACAAATTTAATGTTGATACATCCTATGTTACGTCATTAAATTGATTATATATTTTATATCAGATTAATTCAAACAATCTTATTGGCCTTTATTTAATATTCATCAAATATTTCTAAACAAGTGAAATAAATGTGGGCGGTAGAAAGGGCAGAAAAGTCGGGGAAAAGAGTGAACGGGAATTGAGAGTTGGTAGTGGGAGAATGTGGCAAAAGGAGGAGAGAGAGAGAAAGAGAGAAAAAAGAGAAATAAAGATAGATAATGAGGAAGAAGAAAAGAGAGAGAGTGTGTGTGTGTGTGTGGAGAGTAGAGATATCGTAGGATCACCTCCTGCTTATTGATTGGTCTTTTGTGAAAGCTACACCCCCATGTAGCCGCGACGCGAACCATTTCGCCAAGTCACTAGACTTCCAGGGTATCGGATTTCCAGGGTTGCGATACTTCCATATTTGGCGCGGTCGATCGAACTCTTAAACGCCGCGCGCGAATCGACGGGTTGACTCCCGCGCCAAAGATAATGTCGCGAGCGATCGAGCCGGCACATATCCCCGCGACAAGGAAGATCATCTCTTGGAATAAGCGAGCGAACGAAAAATGACGTAAAGAAAATTGTGCGAGGGACTTTGACGATACAGCGACTCTATATCGGCATTGATCGCTGAGTGACCCATATCTGGCAGTGACGGGAGCCCCTACCCCTTCTTACCCCTCCCCTTTTTCCAGTCCCTTTCGACATTTCTCGCATCCTGGCGCGCGCGCTTGCTCTCTCTCTTCAACCACCCCCATTCGCTTACCTTCCCCTATACCCCGTACGGAGGTGCACCACTACCCCACATGGGCTGTTGTACCCCCACCTATTATACCCTGACGGCGAGCGACCACCACTATCGGCCCCTACCTCCGACTCCAGCAGCCCTGCCTGCCTTCCACGGTCGAGCAGATCTTGGGGGTTGTACGGGATGATAGCCGAGTGAAAAAGCTTGGCAAGTCCCGAGGAGAGTTCGCTCATCAGCAGCAGCAGCCCTGGCCTGCCACAATCCCTTTGACTCGGTCATCGTAAGTGTCGTGTCAAGGAAATAGAGTGAAAGTTGGTATGAATTGAGTGCGAGCATGAGCACGAAAGAAAGAGAGAGAGAGAGAGAGAGAGAGAGAGAGAGTAAAAGTGAGAGAACGAGTGATAGAGAGGATGCTTAATGAAGAGAGCGGACGAACGAAAAAAAAAAAGCTCAATCTATCGTTCGATATCAATCTGACATCCAATGATTGCACAGCACAATCGAAGAAGCAATGAGTATAAACTGCTGAACGCGAGTAAAACGTCGTGCGGTGATACCTCGAAACATATATCCTGCGTGAAACATATATTTCTCGGAGTGCATCTTTCGTCGGTCCAGTCGACTCGCAAGCTAAAGTGTCGAGGCTTACAGTGACAGTCCTTTGAAGAGTGTTAATTGTGCGGATAACAGCGATGATGACGATGATGACGACGACGGCGATGGCGACAGCGGCATCGAGACGGCGGACCAGTATGGCGGATGATAATCGTGGAGTGTCGGTGGTGCCACCGCTGTCGCAGCAGCCGACATCGCCGCTGTTACCGCCACTGTCGCCGCCACCACCACTTCCTCCGCTGTCGTCGTCACTGCCGTCACTGCTACTGCTCGTGATAGTGGTTGCACTACGTGCTCGCCGTGCAGTGGTGTCCGGTGCGCACCGGGTGCACATGTACGCTACGTACCTTTCGCCCTTTAGTGAGATCAATAAGCAGTGCCGTGGCCACTCGAGCCATGCCCCCGCCGAGAAACACTCATTCCGTATCTAGTGTTCCTCGTTCCCCATTCTAATCTCCCCCTTCTTTAATGTCGTCTTGATTTCCACTTCGATTGTATGAAGCTTGAATTCGCAAACTGGACCTCAAAGGACCTATCGAATCCTAGAAGCGATCAAGTCTTCCGCAAATCATCACTGAAGGTTGACTCCCAGTGAAAGGAAGTGCCTAGTGTTTCGACGGAATTTCTGTCTCCTTCGTACGAGCGACGATCGCGGACGGTTTCTTCAGACTTTTCCACTTTCAAACTTGGCAAGACTGCCCTTTTTCGTTCGCTTATCTCTGCATATCAGTCGCTATCTCATCCGCCATCGAGATATTCCTCGTTTTGTCTGCTCACGTAGCACTTGTTCCGCATCGAATTATTGCCAGCCAACACTTGGTAGGATTTTTTTCTTGCCATCTTCTTATCGCTATCTCTGTCTCTCTTTCTCTATTGCTTTGTTCTTTCTGAACTATCCGTCTTCGTCTTCTTTCATGCTTTGTACATTTATGTCCGTTCATATCACGACTTTAACTACTTCTGTAGTTGCTTCATCGTGACGGAATTGATTTTAGCCAGTTCGTATCATTCGTTTCGTTATAAGTCCCATGAAATTTGTGGTATCGATCTCCTGCGACGACTCCGTCTTTATGTTTAACCTAAGCATCAAAAATCTAAAAGTATCAAAAATCTCGTCTTCCTTGAGAAAGAAATCGTTGCCTTGGCTCTGAATGGTGCGGGATCGTCACGATATGACTGAATCTTAAATGAAGTCTTATGAATGGAAGTCTTATGAGTTTGAAAAATGAACGTGCTCACTCGGCGCGAAGATATTTGACATTTTGATGTGTAAATGACAGCCAAGATGCTCTTCGAGTTTCGCTAATGATAAAACCTCTTTGAAAAGACTTTTCTTATTGACAATCTATTATTGTTCACACAATTTCCATTATTTGAACTTCATTTAATCACTCTCAACGATCCAACAGTTCGAGCCAACAGTCTAATCAATCGTCCACACCCGACGATCAGTTTGAGTCTATCGGTAATCAAAAGGTCGACGAACCGAAGGAAGAGAATTTTGAACTAAGGAGTAAAACAGTACTAATTGCGAAATAACGGCGATAAGATGTATTTATCTAAGCGAGAACTATAAACCGCATGTGTCGGAATAAAATCGATAATTGGTCACTAATATAGAAGTCCGGTATTAATTTGTAATACGTCAATGAAAGCTACTTTGTCGAAAGATTTTACATTCTCTCTCTTCTCACATGATTGTACACACAATTGTGATGATAAAATTGCTCTAATTACTTTTTATTTTATATGTAGGTTGGAAGACTTTTTATCTCTACTATCTCATTCATTACGGGATAGTGCATTATCTGATTCTTCGATCGTCGTTTGATTCATCGCATTTTAATACTTTGTGTACATTGTTACATCAGCGATGCTGATTGTTCGCCAACGCGTTCGTGAACTTGTATGGCAGAAAAGCGGATAATTGCCTGATCGTCACTTTCACTTTGTTCGTCGCTGGTAGAAAGAGAAACAAAGAGCATACAAGCCAATTAAATGTATCAAGAGACAAAAGTGTGCCCATTGCTATTAAATCACATTAATAAAACGACGATGAAAGAAAAGAAAAATGAGAGAGATCGAGATGTTACAGCTTTCATTATTGTATAGTGTGAGTGAGATTTTCTATAGCGAATCACACGCAATTACATTCATTATCGCAACAAATGCTTGATAACATAGATTTAATTTTTTCTCACGAATTTGATTATTTTATGGACTCGATTCTTTTCTTGAAAGATGTCAAAATAAATTTCTTTTACCTTATACGATTTTGATTATGAAAAATGTTTACGTGAAATATTTTCATCGCCAAATGTATTTTCAATATATAATATTCACTTTTTCGAGCACACTTTTTTCTCCCGCTACATGTCTCTTAAAAATAGATTGCTGATAACAATTAAATATCACAGAAAAAATTTTAATCTTTGATATAAGAAGAGGGGACGAAGAATACAAGCTGGATCAATTGATCGGATAGGACAAAGTTAGCTGTCCTTTTATCTCGATGCGTGAATGCATGCGGGTGACTGGACCAGAGGGGCGGAAGTCCCTCTCATCCTGATGCAAGTAAATGGTTAACTGAAGCTTCGTGAACGAGACACGTGTCGCTTGGTATGACGTTTAACGAGATTCTGTGGCAAATGCAGTGTGCATTGTGTATATTGTTTGTTTGTATGTCTGTGTGTGTGTGTGTATACGCGTGGATCTCATCATAGCAATTTTTTCACGTGAAAATCGCGATCACTCGCGCCGCACGCGACGCGTTAACACGAAATACATCGCGCATACATACACAAATACAGTAGCTGTAACAACTTTGGTGGGTGGTAATAATAATTACTCCCGGTATGCCTGTGTATTAAAATACGTGTTCGCGGTCGGTCCGGTTCGTTACGGCGCCAACGATCGTCGACCACATAAAGTCGCGAACTCGGATTTTCCAACAAACGGATTACAAACTCGATGCGAATACCTGTTGCCAATAATCGCGCGAACTGAATTTTTCATTTGCTAACGAACTTTTGCAATCCGATTCGTAGCATCCGTAAAATACGCGGTATTCAAATCACGAAACTATTCTTTATCCGATAGAGAATCAAAGCTGAAACTCTTTTCGTCATTTAAAATATATCTCTAAGTAATTGGAAATATAATAAACGTGTATTTTTTTGCTGATTCTCGTATTAGAGAAAAGGACTTTTGAGAATAGTGAATCGAAAAGAAATTTGATTTAAAGGCGCTGCTTGAGAGCAATTCTTAAATAAGGGCTCGATGAAATCTGATTCGCGCTATTTTCGACATATATCTTGCACTCCGTTGACAGAGAATTGTTAATGTGAATATATTAATGATTACATTATTACATTAATAATCTTGATTGAACTTTTATCTTAATTTAAGTTCCAGAACTTGAAAGTGAAACATAGAGAAATAGCCGCACTCTTTAACAACTAAAGAAACATTTTACATACGTGCGTTCTCTCCTAGGATGATCTCATATCTAACTACGAATTAGCCACTCCGATGCGAAAGACCTCTGGTAACCCTTAAACGCGAAGGCCCCCCGTTTCCGAGAGCTACGAAAACAACTTCCGGCTCGTTTCCGCGAGGCGGAATTCACAGAGAGAAATAGAAATCCCCTTTCGTACTACACTAAAGTCGCACTATTAAACTGTGTGTGGAATCGTGTGTGTCGTGTGGCGCGGCTCGACGGGGCGCGCAAAGGCGGGCCGCCCAATTAATTAAGATAGCTCCTAGACACACACGCTAGATCGATAGGGACCGGCCACGATAAAGACTGGCGAGGATCTCAGACTTCAGGGATGTTGCAGTGCTGTGGCGTTGGAGGTGGCGTTTCCACGGCACCTCACGCTCCGCAGCTGCAGGGTATCGGATCCGCTGTCGGGGCTACCACCTCCACGAGAACCACCATCATGCAGGACGCAGTTCTCGAATCCATCCTGGAGGTGAGCTCTTTTTCTTGGTCCATTTCTTATCTCGACGCGCGACATCATACAATGTTGCATCATCATGATAAGAAGTTTGCAAATTAATTAGAGTTTGTATTATCAGTGTTTTGCTTTTTTTTGTATTTATTTGAGAAATTATTACTACTTATTATTGCAATTTATTTAATTTGTAATTAATTATGGTTTCTAATCAAATATAGTTTTTTTTTCTGTTTTATAATTAACGTCTGCATGCATGTTTTTTTAAACTAAGAAAAACTAAATCTTTAATTCTCGCTGTTTCTATTTTCTCATGAGGAAATAGAAACAACGAGATGTTTTTCGCAGTTAACAAAAATTAGAGATTTTTAGTGGCGATATTAACGAATTGCGGAACGCGTACGTGCGCTTGTCGTGAACCGAAAGTCCTTGAAATTAAAGCAGATTATATGGAGAGGTAATATGAATGTAATCAATATACATACACATACGCGCGCGCGCGCGAAGTTATGTGTAAACCATCGACAATGAACCGCGGTTCATAAAAAGCTCTCCTTTCAGTCTCATCGCGGATGCTCGATAAAGCTCGCATAATATGATGAAAAACGAAAGTTTTTATTAATACTTTCCGGCGATTGTTGCTTCTCCGAGAGCCTTTAATTCGTAAAATAAAATGCTTGAACTTCATTAGCGATTTATATCTTCTATACGTAGAGATCTCGAAAATCACGTGGGAAAATTAATACTGACTTGCGACAGAAGTATTCTACCGCAATCTAGATAATTGAAGCAATTAATTTCGCGAAGTGGTAAGCAATTTTGCAGATTACATATGGGATGTCGCGCCATAATTACCGATTAATTAGAAAAAAAAAACATATCAAAGAGAAGACACGCGTTGAAATGATCTGTCGGATTATCCTCTTATTTTCCGATGACATTTTTTTCTCGCGAAAGATTTTCCGCTAGATTATATACAGTGAGAGATCAGTTGCGCGCACCTTCGGGCAATTGGAGCACAAAAACTCCTCTTTCATTACAAATGTGACATTCTAGTCGCGAATTTTTAACCAGACCTTGCTCCAGGTTATTAAGGGAGACTGCAAAAATCAAACAAGCTTCTTTTTTCAACCGTTATATCTATTCTGGAACATTATCGGATAATGATATCAATATCCTGTACTTTATTTATACATATTATATCTTATTATTATTATTATTATATATTTCTTATATATTAATATCTTATTAAAATTGCTTTTTAAAATTTAATTATTATCTTAATATATTTAATACATAAAATTAAAAATTATAATATTAAAGTATTTTTTTATTGTATAATATTTTGATTGTCATATGTTAAACTTGATTTTATAGACATAAGATATAATTTATCTCGCTACATTCGTAATTCCAAAAATAATAAATCTTTTGTACAAATAGCTTTCCTTAATTGAAGCGCCGGCGCATATTTATGTTAATAAACCTACGTAGCTACATATTACCGAGTAACGTCAATCATCCGCGGAAGAGGATGTTTGATTTACCGAATGTTGATGGATATCATTTACGACAACGCTAATTATACGATTGATTCGTTTAGCAAATGCGGGAGACGGAAGCCCGACGAGCGGAGCTGGAGAGGCAGCACGCGGATGCACAGAACCAGCTGCGGGAGAAGATAGCAGGACGCTATCAGGGCCCGGAGTCGGTGGAGGCGTTGCAGTCGAAGATTCGGGAGCTTGAAAAGAAGACGGAGCTGCAGATAGTGAAGCACGAGGAGCTGTCGCTAGAGCTGACCAGCTTGAGACGTGCACGTAGCAGAGGACCGATCGTAGGGCATGTCACATCCTCGAGCGTCCCGACATCCACTTGGCCGACGTCCGGCTCCGAGATCGATAGAATCATCGCCAAGATCGAGCAGGACAATAGGTATCGATAAAGTTTCTTTTTAATTAATAAAGATCGAATTCGTCAAGCATTTGCAACTTCGTTCTTTAGACGCTGCATATATATGTATATGTGCATAAAGATGTATCAGTTTGTAAATTGTATTGGCGAATCGCGAATGCGCGAATGATTAATTAAAGTCAATTTAGCACCGGCAGAATGTTACACGAACTGGATCACGGGTCGCGGGGCGCGATAACCACGCAACAACCTTCGGCCACGCAAAGCATCCTTCGGTCCAGCTCGGAGAATCTTCCCAACCTCGGCCAGCATCAACACCCACCTCATCCGCACGCCCTCAACCTCGGAATGCCTACCCAAATGGGCCACGTATGTAATCTGTTTCTATGATCATTGTCAATCTATTATTCTGTTAATAAAACAAGACAATAAATAATTCTTTTAAACTAAATAAGTGGCAATAATTGATAATATATATTTTAATGCTTTATACTAATTATTGATCGATATATTTATTTCACATTTATATTTAAACGATTTTCACATAATTTGCGCGCATTCTCACTATTTATTTTTTGTATTCTGTAAAGATTTGTTAAGAATTTTTAGCGATCAAAGACAATAAGTTTTTTTTTGCTATAGCTTTTGGAAAGCATTTTTGCTGCTATTTACATTAATAATCTTGAAAAGCTTTGAGATGCTAAGATTTGTTGCTCGTTGATAAGATTTGTTCGAATAGTACGCAGGCTCACCAATGCCGTTAACGCCGATGATGCCTGGCTGCCCTCCACTGACGCCGAACGGACCACCGTATCACTATAGTGAACCAATACCGCCGGCGCCATCACTCTCCAGCAGCCAGTCGCAACCCGCTTTTCAACAGAAGATCCAACAATATCAACAGCAACAGCATGATTTATCGAGTTCCCATTCCCAAACTCTGTCGTCGCAACAGAAACAGCAGCCACAAACGCACACTTCACACTTTACAAGCAATCAGTATCAGGAAAGTTATCCACATACGCAAACGTATCAGCAGCCGCTTCAGCAGCAGCAGCCGCAGCAACAACATCCGGTCTCGACCACGTACCTGACATCGGTCAGCCAGAGCGTGATACCTCACTATACACAGCCTGCTCAAACAACCCAGAATTATCAATTGAATGGCAGTCAACAGGTGTGCTATCAATTATTCAATCACAATTATTTTCTTACAAGCAGATAAATTAATCTACAACAATAAGTAACAAGATTCTTGAATATCTATAAAAATATCTACTTTCAAATAAAACTCGTTATGTTGTTTTCCATGTTTGTATCTGCCTAAAATAGATTTAGTGTAGAGCAGTTACGGATATTGGCTATTAATCTCTCATCATACTTAGGTGTATCTAATATTAGAGAAGACTAATAAGATTATAAAACTTACAATATAATGAATCTATGTGTTGCACTGGTACAGGCAACGACATATCCTAACTTGTCCATGGCATCGCATCCAAACGGGACTTACAGCACGGGCGCAACCAGCTTCAACACCCAATTGCCCCATCACAATTATAGTGTGCCGCAGACGAATATTCCGCAGACCACATTGCCCTCGCTATACTCCACCACGTCCTACCATTCCACTCTTGGAGGCCTCACGAGCGTACCCCAGACTGTTCTTCCTTTTTCCACCGGTCAAAGCACTTTCGCCACGAGTGGATCGACTTATTCCACTACCGTCGGGACCAACGCTTTTGGGACGTCGGGCGTAACCTCAGGTCAGGATTGCATAAACATGTATCATTAAAAGATCTAATGTATATAGCTATTTTTTTAAGCGAAAAAAATTAAATTTTATTTTTTCAACTTTTAAATAAAACAAGTTGGAGCATTATTGTTTTAAACTTCTCAATTTATGATAATATTATTTTCAGTGTGAAAAGTATACTATTTTGTTAAACAGATAGTACAATAGAGTGCAATTTTTAAAATTAATTGATTGTTCTGATATCTTTTTGTGCAGGTACTAGTTCGGGAGGCCTGTTACAAGCAATAGGCGATCCTCTGCAAGCGATGCAACAACTCTCCGCCCAATCACAGGCCAATCAGCTTCAACAGCAGGCAATCATCCAGCAGATCCAGCAGAGCTTACGCGCCAGTTCGCCGACCGCACCCAGTACCGCTACTGGCCATCACTTTCTAGGTCCCAGGCAAATGCCGAAGATACCTACGAGTATATTGACGAATCCCTTGGACCGATTGACCAACACCGAAGATATTATGCCCGAAGGTCAAGTAGATATGCTGGACGTGCCCGGCAAAGGCAGATGTTATGTTTACATAGCCCGTTTTACTTATGAACCATTTCAACACTCACCGAACGCGAATCCGGAAGCAGAACTGCCAGTCCAGGGTGGCGATTATCTCTTAGTTTGGGGCCAGCCGGACGAAGATGGTTTTCTGGATGCGGAGACGCTCGACGGTAGACGCGGTCTGGTGCCGGCCAATTTTGTGCAGAAGTTGGTCGGCGATGATCTATTAGAATTTCATCAAGCTGTTCTTGGCCTTAGAGACGTGGATGATTCCGCCTCGACAAATATCCCTCAAGTGAGCAATATGAAACCTAACGAGGTATCTAATGAGGCAATGCACTTATCTTTTTAATCCTTGCGACAGACACATTGACATTAATATATAATAATTAATAAGAATGTTATTACTAAAATCTCATTGAAAAAAAATGTTAATTGGAGTGTAATAATAATTTTTATTTCATCTTTTAGTGCTATCTGCAAGATATTGATTTAGAATTAGCCGCGTTAGAAGAAGGTAATCGGAATCGTCAAGCAGAATTGTCCGCATATGCGGAACTTGATAATATCGCGGAAGAGGATGAACAAGAACCACCAGGTTAGTACGCTCTACTAGTTTGCAGTGATGATTTGCGAAGCATTGCATGTTATTAACATCAAATTAAGCTATATAATAGATATCAAATCCATGCCCGCAATTCAATAAATGTCTAGATTTGGTACTTGGATCAATTAATAACTCCAGAAAATCAGATTCGCTTTCAGCGATGTGGTTGAAAGATTTGTTGAACCATTGTTCCAAAATAACACAATTATAATGCAGTTATAGAAATTTATTTTCTATAGAAAAAACTTGCTTTTATGGTTTGTCCGTCCTGCTTGATTGTGTATGTGATATGTATATGTTTGTGTATAATCTATACATGTTCAATGCAATATTCGATACTTCAAAAACGTGATACTAAATTATTCTTAGTATGTGTATCTATAGCGCTTTTCTCTTTTCTTTGTTGCACGAATTGGAAACAAAAAAATCTATGCATGTCAAACAGTAAACGTCCACGTCTCGATCTCGAACTGGTTTTCACGAAGTGAGTAGTCACAGAATAAAACGGGGAACGCAGAGAACCGAATCGCGTTGCACTGTGTTAAGTGTTGGCTGGACTTAGGTTGGCTTAGAGAGATAGACAATAGTCAGAGATCCTTAGCTACAGCTAGGCTTTGTCTTTGTCTTTTCTTCCTGAAGAAGTCTACATGTTTTCGGACCTAGTTCCGGCGCCGCAGCACCTCACACTCGAGCGGCAACTCAACAAAAGCGTGCTGATCGGATGGACCGCGCCCGAGGACACGCACCAACTTGAATCTTATCATGTCTACGTGGACGGAGTGCTGAAAGTCACGGTGAAGGCCACTGAAAGGACCAGAGCCTTAGTAGAAGGAGTTGATTCTACTCGGGTTTGTACGAAATCTCTTATTAAAACTATTCATTAAATTTTATAAAACTCAAACACTGCGCAAAACACCACAAATTTGAAGTTGTAATTATTAATTATTAAGATCATGTGATTTTAGGATTAAAATATATACAGTGTAAAGTGTTTTATGGAAAAGATTAAACTGTTTAAATTTAAATAACTATGTGATTTCAGAACATGTAATAGAGTAAATAGAATATTAGATCAACTTATATAAAAATAGTAGATCAAACATTTTTTTGTTTTATATTTTAATCAATTTGAACTGTATTAAAAATGTATTTTTTTATTGATATAGCCACACAGAATAAGCGTGCGTTCGGTCACGCATTCGAGAAGAACATCGCGCGATGCTGCTTGTACGATGGTGATCGGTAAGGATGTCGCGCTAGGTCCAACCGCCGTCAAAGCGTCGAACGTCACGGCAACCAGCGCTGTAATATCCTGGTTACCCAGTAATAGCAATCATCAACATGTCGTATGCGTAAACAACGTGGAAGTGAGAACCGTGAAGCCGGGCGTTTACAGGCATACTATCACCGGCCTGGCCCCGTCGACGATATATAGGGTGACCGTCAAGGCGAAGAATCTACGGGCGACACATTTCGAGGACCAAAACGCCCAGGCAGCAAATAACTTGGCCTGTCACGTCCACTTTAAGACATTACCCAAGGGACTACCAGATCCTCCGGTCGATATCCAGGTTAATAAAATTTTACATCTTATTTCTAATAATTAAAAAAAAATTTATAATTACAAAATTTTCTAAAAATAATTCTAGAGCCTAACTTGAAATTTCCGAAGTTTTTATAATATGTACTATTCTCATGGAAAAAATCTTTAACACTAATGATACGTAACATTATACGATTTTCAGGTGGAGGCTGGACCGCAGGACGGCACTTTGCTAGTGACCTGGCAGCCT
>JBCJKF010358600.1:2216-14212 GCA_039654545.1 Plocamopherus ceylonicus | reverse complement strand
GAACAAACGCCAGGTGCGAAAGGGAAGAGCCTCTAGCACAAACAAGACAGCCCCTACCCACCACTGCCCTACTTGTGAGAGAGGCTTCCTTGCCCGGATTGGCCTGATCAGCCATCTCCGGACTCTTCGTAGCAGCTCTTCAACAAACTGATGTCATGGTCATCTTCGACTACGAAGGACGAACATCTTCATGTATGTTTGTACGTTTAGCATGTGCAGCATTTCCTTTTGTTCAGCCTGGCATGTTACATGTAGTCATAATCTTCAAAACAGCTGACAAACTCAGATTAGTATTCTTGCCAACGCTCCACAAGCACGCTCTCTTACCTTTAGAATGTATGTAGCGACATCGGCTACTTCCGGAAGAACTCACAGGCCTGCATTGACCTCAACCTTTTCAGGTCAACTCTCTTCTCTCTCTCGCGATGGCTACATCTTGCAAGTTGTTGTCGAGGCTTACCGGTATGTCACAATTTCTCATTCGTTGTTTTTAGATGAGACCCACCCTTGATTTATTTAAGTAGATTATTCGTCATGGGGTTGAGTTACAGACACATAGAATCTAGATTCTAGATCTAATCTAGATTCTAAATGGATGAAGAGTCAGTCTAAAGTCTAAATAAATAAAGCGTTCTGGCTTCTGGGAGCTGATAGTTCTACTATCTACTATCATCTAGATTTAGATCTAGAGTCTAGATATCTAGTCTAGATCTAGATCTAGATCTAATATCTAGATCTAGATTCTAGATCTAGATCTATCTAGATTCTAGATCTAGATTATTGTCTTTTTGCTTTTATTGTGTTAGATCTAGATTTAGTTTTACTTTTAGGCTGATTCAAAAATGAACTCGGGAGTCTAGACAGTAGACATAGGCCTAGATCTAGATCTAGACTAGATCTAGATTCTAGTAGAGATCTAGATCTACATCTCTAGATCTAGATCTAGATCTAGATAATATAGAGTCTAGTCTAGGTAGACTAGATCTAGATCTCTAGATAATTGAATTTTAATGAGTCCCGGATTGTTATACGGCTGGAGCTCACAGAGCATTCGTGGCATCTTATTATTAGTCTTCTTCCTACTTTCTTTCTTATTGTCAATGGGCCATAGACGATGGCGTACACCCCAATTGTTGAGGAATTGCTGGGTTGCATTGGCAGTGAATTGGAGTCCACCATCCGATGTAAGTTCTTCGCTGATGCGGTATATTACGAATATACGTCGGAGGCAGGCTATGAGTCCTTCAGCACCAGTCACCATCCTTTGCTTGTTCAACCACTGGCCAGTTACTGTGTCTGTCGTCCAGCACTACATAATTGTTACCCTTAAATGTCAGGTAGTCACTGGCTGTGCTCTCGAATGGGTAGACTGGTAGCATTGATGGGGTCAGTGGTGTGAATAGTTGTGATGGGGCTATCCTGTTTCACTTGTTGCAGCGAGCTCTCATCTCTGCTATTGCTGGGGTCATTCCTGGCCAGAAAAAGGAACTCTCCGCTCTCGAAGTCATATGAGAAACACCCTGGTGGGCTGAGTGGAGGGATGCCAGGACTCGCGTAGGGATTGTGGTATGACCGCTCTATCCCGATATATAGTATAACTCCATCAAAACATGATAGGTCCTCACTGAATCTGAAGAAATGTTTTGTCCCTTCAGGCCACTCATCTCTCTTTTCGGGGGCACCATTTTCTATGAGCATGTACAGTTGCAGCATGGTCTCATTATTGTTGGTTGCAAGTTGTATGTCCTGCCATGTGATGGATTTGATGAGTTCGGTATCTCTGTTATAATGGGTCATGCAGACTTGGTCAGGTTGGTGGTCTAGAGTGCGGATGGCAGCTAGAGATGTCATATTCACTGTTATGGGTATGTCGTCTGTGCTGGGTGCACCCACTGTGTGACGTGAGAGAGCGTCTGCAGCTTTTTTGCGTATTCCCGGATTGTGTAGATTTTTGAATCTGTAGCGAAGGGACCTTTCTTTGATAGCCAATGATCTGTCGTCGAACAACTTTACCAGTGGCTTATGGTCTTTAATGATAGTGAGGTCGGGGCTGCCCAGAATGAAATATCTGGCTTTGTCAAGGGCATCCACAATGGCCAAGGCTTCGCCTTCCATGGGTGAGTATCTCGATTACGCGTTGGTGGTGAATCTACTCCCAATCAAAGTGACCTTCCATCCGGGCTCGCAACCCAGTGTTGGTTGTTGTGATGTACATGAACAATGCTTCTACAGTAGCCAGTAACCTATGCCTTGTCGTGACCAGTCAGTTATGAGGCTGGTGGGTAGGTTTTTGTTGTAGATTTCTACTCCATTACTTATTTCACTGACTGGCTTTGGATTGTTTAAATGCTTCGTCGAGTTTGTTTGTCCATATGAATCGAGCGCCTGGTTTCAACAAAGATCTGGACTGGGCCATGCGTGGTGCAGATGCGAATGCGAATGACACCCGATTCACCAGCCCGAACCAACTGCAAACGTCTGTTATGTTTTGGGGCTTTGGAAAGTTTTGGATTGCCGCAATGGATTTCGGGCAGGGGGAGACTTGATGTTGGTGATAGTTCAAAGCCGGCAAATTGGGCTGTTTTTAGAGAGAATACGAATTTAGGAGGTGTGTTAAGGATAACACCGTTCTTGCCACAGGTATCGAGGAAGTCCACAGTGTGGAAAAAGGTGTCTGCAATAGACTCGTCCTAGAGGATAACATCATCGATGATCTTCTTATTTGGTATGTCGCGTCAATATTTCATTGTATCGCTTGATGTAGTAATCGCCTGATGCTATGTATCCTTGAGGGGCAACGCAGTACCGGTACCTTCCCCATGGTGTGATAAACCTAGTGTAGTGCCGGTCATCTGGATGTAATGGAATGCTGTGGTAACCATTCCATGCATCTAGTATGGTCTTGAATGTGTTTGGTGGTACTGCGCGTGCCAGATGTGATGGTGATGGGGTGTGGTGGGTCTCTCACACTGCATGACGGTTGAGGGCCTGAAAATCCACCGTTCGTCTTGGCTCCCCAGACTTCTTTTGCTGCGATGACCATCCGGCTGCACCAGGTTACTGGTGTTCCTACAGGCACTGGCTCGATAACTCCCAGCTCTGTATCTCTGTCCAGTTCTGCCTTGACTTTCTCTTGCCAGTGGATGGCGACTGGTATGGGAGTGTGATGAGCCACTGGTGTAGCATTCTTTTCTATCCTGATGCGCATCTGAGGACCTGACATCATGGGAAGGGGTTGGTGTTCACACATGTTGAAGACACTTGATTTATAATATTCTAGTAGCCACTCCTTTAGCTGCTCACGGTTATCTTCGTTTGGAGCGAATGGTAGTAACGTGGGTTTCGGTGGTGGTGATTCGCATTTGGGGCAGTCACACTTAACTGAATGGGTTGAGTGTGCAACAGCTGAGGCAGAACCAACTGCTGGGAATGATTTTGGTATAATTTGAAGGGCGACATATGCAGTTTTTGATAGAAAAATCCTATCCGTTGAAGGTATAAAGTATACCAGCTGGCGTGTAGTGCGTGTTTAACCTTGAAGAGATTGCCCAGAGATGCGCAGTGGCAGGGCCCCAGATATGGTGATTTGGCTGTGATTGGCCACTGACATTGCTGTGGTAGTCGGATTGAGCTGGTTTGGCTTCAGACCCAGCCTTTTCAACACAGATTCTCTGGCTAAGGTGGACTGACAACCTGTATCTGCTATGGCAGACGCCATGACAGGACTAGTAGTACTTTCAATAACGGGGCTGTGTTCGAGGGTATGAGTGTCTGATGGGTCGGCCGTTAGTGACACTTCAATGAAGGGTTGAGGGTCAGACGATCGGCGCTCCGATGTGTCAAACAGTTCATTATAGATGATGAGCAATTGTTATCGTACACACAGATTTTTTTCACACAGTCTTTCTTTTCACCATAGTGAATGTTACTGCTAATATCCCTATGCATGGGGTAAATCTCAAGGTCAACCTTAGTACCGTCAGTATCGCAACTCGTATGGCCATGTTCAAAGTTTGTGTCAAAAAGATTTTCCCTAAACACTTTCCTACCACAGTCCTTTTCAATGCGCCCTATCACGTCGTCAAGCAAAGTCTCTGAGTAAGCAGTTGAATGGGGTGGTGTAGTATTGTCCATCGAAATGCAACAAAAACTTTGGAATAAAGCTGTAGTGTCATCAATGCCTGATGTGTTGTTGGGCTGTGAGCTATGGCATACCTTTTCGAAGTGGTGGCGTTTCCCACATTTTGAACTAACATGGTTATATGCAGGACATGACTGCTTGCGTACACTTCGTTGACTGGAGTGGCCGTGGTTGCCGCAATATGTACAATGTTGGTTGTTGCCTGGGGTAACTGGACTAGCTTTACTAGCTGGAATTTTCTCTTGTCTTTGGGACTTTCTGTATGAGCTGCTGGCAGCGGCTGAGGTGGCCCCGTGAGTGTTGTTCAAATGTCGAACGGAGCCGCAACCTGCCTTTTTAGCTTCAATCATCTTGACGGCACTCTCAAGGTCAATGTCTTGGTCCTGCTCACTGAATATATCTTCCCTGATGTCTGGGTCAGCAAGCCCACGGACAAGGACGTCTCTGACCTCGATGGAGCTGTAGTCGACGTTCTCTTGACAATGATCACACTTAGCTTTGAAAGTTGCAAAAGGTGTCTTGGCCACGCAGTCGAGCAGCGTAATTGCGTACTGGCTCATCCCGGTCCTGCTGCATCATGTGGAAATCATGTCTGGCTACCATTATGTTCTCTTTCTTGACAGCCAGATGCTGGATGTACTCGAGGACACTAGCTTCAGTTTAGGAAAAAGAGACCCATATGTTCGTTCTAAGTCTTTAGAATTATGATGCCTGTGCCAGATAAGAGGGTGGCGGTTTTGTAATCAGACCACCTATGAATGAAGTTGTTGTAGTCTTCGGAGTTGATGCCTGATGTTAGGGTTGGGCGTCACACTTTCTCGGCCTTGGCTGCTGGCAGGGGGCTCGGAGCAGCTGCTGGTGCCAATGGGTGGACATAGGCCGCATGATCATCCATCAGGCGGGTGAGGACTGATTCGGGTAGGGTGGCCTCCCAAGTTTCCTCACAGCCGGGTACTGGGCACTTGATCATCGTTACGACTTGTTGGTGCTAGTTCTGGGGCAGTGTTAATCTTGAATCACGATCATAAATAAGACTGAACGGCCTTTTTGTATATGATCACAATGATCGTGGTTTATCCTGAATCAAATGAAAAGAGATTGGTGAAAGTGAACAGAAGGAATGATGTTTCCTCGGTAAAACCTCTTTCTGCAATAGAATCAAGTTGTAGCAATTTTGCCCCCAAGTAATAGCGAGTTGAAAATTCTTTATGATGGCAACTGAATGCAAGCACATGCATGGCATTTTGACACTCTATTACACTAGGCAATAATGTAGCGCTGGTATGTCAGCCCCGACCCTATCTCCCACCCTCGCCAGCGTAGGCTAATGATGACATCCCTCGAGATGTTTGGCGACATATCAATTAATATCTTTGTCTGGATCCCATGCGTTCTTTGATGAGGAGAAAGACAGCCAGGTAAGAGAACAAGCAATAAATGGGCAATGAGGTGTAGGGGCGGGTCGGATGGAAGACCTCAGACGATTGCCTATTGTTTGTTGAGTTTCGCGATACGCTTTAATGTGAATTACTTTATAGCCGTGGGAATGTCTACATGATCAAATCAATATTGGTGCCCACAGCCTTCAGGGCATATACAGTCAAACCTGCCCATAATGGTCACTTAAGATCACACACAAATGTGACCGTTATGGACAGATGGCCGTTATGAACAGGGATTCCCCCTGAAAAAAAGAAAACAAAAACCAAACAAAAGCAAACAAAAACAAACAAAACAAAACTAGTCAACATGGAATGGCCACAAGAAAAGTAACAGGACTACAAAGCAAACTCTGCGTAGAGGTAGAGGCATCTCGTATTACACCCTGACACTGTCATCTCAAAAAACAAAACCGAAGACGATAGCTTCTGTATAGCGCAATATCCACTTTATGTGCTCATAACAGAAAGGACGAGACAGGCCGTCTGCTATGTGTTCGTACAACTATTTCCCTGGACAGCGACAACACTGTTAACAGCCAGGTACTCATTTTACCCCTGCTTGTGGTGAGAAAATTTGTGTAAGGAGCCTTTTCCAAAGAGTCAACTTCACACTGCCCCTCCGGGATTCGAACCAAGGACCTCAGTCTACCTCTACTACGAAGGCAGTGCGTGGTCCCAGGGTGTAGGTAGGCGGGCGAAGGCGTTCCAATGTCGAAATTCTCTACCCAGGCTTTAATCTGCCATCAGAGCTTGAACCCGACAGGGTCTATGATAGATCTATGGTATTCAGCAGGGAAAATTTGTTAGGATACTAAGCAGAAGTGACTGTTCTGAGCACGTGATGTGACCGTTTTTGTCTAAAAATGGCTGGCTGTGGCCGCGTTGGACTGATGACGGCTTTGAACAGGTTTAAAATATAGAAAATCAAGGGGGTCACAGAGAACTGGCCGTTAGTACAGGTGGCCGTTATGGACAGGTGACCGCTAAGTCAGGTTTGATTGTAATTATAATGATAATATAGCCCCTATTACTACACCTTGTTTCCATTCCCAGAGTGAACATCAGTTATTAGAACACATCAGATATAAGAACACCTGAGTTCCTGATTTGAGTGTTCTTATAAGCGTTGAGCACTGTACTTGCAAGTGCGTGATTGGGGGCCCCTTTTCAATTCAACATTAAAAGCTCAGTAAATGTCTTCAAACTTGGATACATTCATATAATTATTATATAATTACTACTAGAAATATCTATCAGTTCCTGATTTACGATAAAATCATATTGACTGAAGTGAAGGTGAAATGCTTGAATCAAGATCTTCAAGTAGATGTAACTGCAGTTGTTGTCATGCACAAGTAAAAGCCCGTAAAATTCATACGTACAGTCACATTGATCCTTTTCCTTGTATGGATTGTTTTCAGGTTTGGTCCGGCCAAATGCCAGAAGTGTATATACTGCCAGTCGCAAAAATTTATTGATTGATGCTCACACCAAAGTCATTTGCCAGGGTTTCACTGGAAAACAGGTGAGATTTTGTGATGCAATGAATCTCTTGCCTATGAGTGCTGTGGTATGTAACATCATAATGATATACTTAATTTATTTTTATAGCAGATGTACCATAATATATGTAATACTCAGCTGAGTTTGTCAGCTATTATGATGACTAAGACTAAGACTAATATATATTGATGGTCAGTGGATGAAATCTTGGAAGTCACTCTACTCAGAATAAAACCTAAGAGGTTTGATCTGCTGCCAACTTTTGATATAATTATATAAAAAAATGAAAGCAGTAAACCAGATGAAAGTTAAAGAAGAATATATTGTATTCATATTTATTTTTACATTTATTTGAAATATTATTCTTGTCATAGCGGAAAGTGTAGTCCTTTCAAGCCTTTAGGCTTATAGGGCCAGAGCTTATCCCGGTTTCTGTAGCACGAAGCGGACAGTGACAGTTTAGATCTATCACTTTCTGAATAGGATGCTAGTATATTGCAGAATACTTTCCCAGCCGAAGCTGTACCCATTTTCACCTGGGTTGAGTGAAGCAACAGGGGTTGGGGTAAGTTTTCTTGCTTAAGGAAAAAGCGCATTTCCCTTCGGAGGTTTGAACCCGTGACCTCTCGGTCCGATGCCCAACGCGATGTCCACAGAACCACTACGCCCTCCATATAGCGGAAAAGGACCTCGTAAATTTAATGAGGACATGAGCGTTTAATCTTATCTGTAATATTTAATAGTCCAATTCTGATTTACTTTGAAAAGGTGGCTGTGTATAATATAGGGTGTTTAACCCTTTTCTTACTGCATTGCAGTTACGTAGGTTCAAATTTCAATATGTACTGTACCAAATGAGTGTATTTTTGAAGATTAATGGTGTCAGTTTTGACTGCGTAACATCCCTGGAGTAATTCAGGGGATTCAGGGGATGCCTATAGAGTAACTATCAGTAAAGAAAGAGTTTTTAAAATTACATTGAACTTTTGTATGTCATGTCTCTTTTTGGTAACTGTAGGTCTCAAGGAAAACTCACAGTTTCGTTGTTGTTCTTTTTTTCAGTTTTTTAAATATTTTTTTATATTTTTTTTATCTCAATGAAAATTTACATTGCCCTTTTTCTATCTCAATTAAAATTTACATTGCCTTTTTTTTCCTTTTTTTTTTTTTTCTAGATCACAATAAAAATTCATGTTTATATTTTCAAGATCTGTATAAAAATTCACATCCTTGTTTGTTTTTTTCTAGATCTAAATTAAAATTCATGTTGCTTTCTCTAGATCTAAATAAAATGTACATTGTTTTCTAAGAGATAAGAAAAATTTACATTGCTTTTTTATAGAGCTAAAAATAATAACTCAAGTTGGTTTCTTTAGATCCCAGAAGCCTTCTTATTACTTTCTTTAGGTCTCCATAAAAAGTCAAAAAAGTGCTTTCTTCAAATCTGAATCAAATTTCACATAGCATTCTTTAAATCTGAATAACATTTAATTTCATATTGCTTTCTTTAAATCTGATAAATATCACATTGCTTTCTTTAGATCTCAATGAAATTCACATTGCTTTCTTTAGATCTCAATAAAATTCACATTGCTTTCTTTAGATCTCAACAAAATTCACATTGCTTTCTTTAGATCTCAATGAAATTCACATTGCTTTCTTTAGATCTCAATGAAATTCACATTGCTTTCTTTAGATCTCAATGAAATTCATATTGCTTTCTTTAGATCTCAATCACATTGCTTTCTTTTAGCTTACATTCAATGTGTGGGTAAATTTTTATGGAAGTAACAGAAGTAACAACAATTTTACTGTAACCATGCAGATAATCTACATCGAAAATTGTATGAACTCATTTTCATGTTTTCAGCATTTTTACACATTTTGTTTGTGTGATTTGGTTCATATGGTTTGGATTTTATTTTTTCCCCATTATAGGGCACCTTTCATAGCCAGCAAGCAATTGAGTATGGCTCTAGGTTTGTTGGTGGTGTTTCACCGGCCAAAGCAGGCACTGAACACTTAGGGTTGCCTGTCTTTGCATCTGTTAAGGAGGTAACTTGAAACTTTTACCTGTTAAGCAATATCAATATTATTCATGATGCAATTCCAATTTATGCACACAAAAAATTGCTTCCTACTGGAATAAATGATAAATTTGGCATTTTGACTCCATCTCTTGAATATGAAAGAAAAAGATTCAAACGTTGCTAATATCCCAAAGGTGAGAGCCGCCCTTTTTGGAAAAAAAAAGATCTTAAAGTTTTGTTGTTCAATTTCTGTGGAATGCAATGCCAGACTAGAACATGTACTCATCACATTTTGATCATTTTGCAAATTTAGTTTCACTGTGGGATATCATTATCATGGCATGTAAATGTGTATACTTCAAGTTGAGTATACATTGTTTTGGACAATTTATGCTTGATAATATTGCTTTTTGAAAGAATTAAAGAAGTCTAGTATGCAACCTAACTAGACATAAAAATGTTGGTTAAAAATACCCTGATGGGTCATTTTATTCTTATATCTATTTTAATTTACAATATTATTAAATTAAAAATATCTAGAAATGACAATTAAGAAATTTGGTAATTGAATCGAATTCCTCCTCCTTTTCCCCAAAACCTCATCATACTACTAATTTTTTTCTATTTTTTTTGTTTGTTTTTTTTATTGTTTTTTGTCTCATTTGTCATGCAGGCAAGAGATGCAACAGGTGCAGACGCTTCTGTTATTTTCGTCCCTCCTCCATTTGCTGCAGCAGCCATTCTGGAAGCCATTGATGCTGAAATGCCCCTTGTTGTGTGCATCACCGAGGGAATTCCCCAGCAAGACATGGTCAAGGTTAAACATCGACTTGTTCGTCAAGACAAGACTCGGCTTATTGGGCCAAACTGCCCTGGAATCATCAAGGTTTCTTTACAAATTGATTTGAAGCATTTTTGAGGTTGTTTTTTTTTTCCATGATGTCTGGTTTTGAGTTCTTTCAGATATTGTGTCATCAAACAATGTTTAATCTGATTACGGTTACCTGTTTGACCTCTGGAGACATTTATGAAGAGATTCAGCAGGGATAATAATAATAATGATAATGATATTGATAAAAAATAAAGATAATAATAATCTTATTATAATGGAGCTAAGCCCAATACTTTGTAATGCTTTACAATTAAAAACGAAGCAACCAAGAGCAGTCAAATTTGGAGTGTTGATAGGGATCTACATAAGGGTGTGCACTGGCCCTATATGATAAAAAAATAATGTTTGGTTTGGTTACAATTTTGATTTTAATACAAAAATTATACAACAAATAATGGAAAATGGTTTGGACGTTTCCAAACAATCTACTTGCTCCACTTCCTGTAGGCCTACAAGCCTACTTCCACTTTCTGCACTGTGTACAAGAAAACTTTCTTTTTCGTCTCAGTCTCAGTTTATGTTCCAAGCATTCTCATGCATACCCTGTTCTTCCCGAATATAGTCTAGATCTATATAAAATCTAGAATTTCCACATCTACATCTAGATCTACATTTTATGATTGTACATTATACTTTATAGCAAGGTTTCAAACTCATAGATCTAGATTTAGATGTGGAAATTCTAGAAAACTGAGAACCGAGAGACCCAAACGTTTTCAACTCATTGTATAAACCCAAACGTTTTCAACTTATTGTCTAGATGCTAGATAGATCTAAATCTAGATCTAGACATTGAGATTCTAGATCTTTAGATATCTAGAGTACCGGTAGATCTAGAGTTAGATTTATGTCTAGAGCTATATCTAGATCTAAAGATGAAGAATCTGGATCTTAGATCTAGAGGTCAAATAGGCTTGTTTGTAGAGTTCGTATGTACCTGCTAGATTATGTTTTTTATCTACAGATCTAGAGGCCTATAAGCTGGAACCCCTTCCAAAACTCAACTGTGGCATTTTTATCTTAAATGCTATGGTTGTAAGTTCATATAATCAGCAGGAATCAAAATTCTACAAGAATTGCAGAAATGAGCTACTGATACAACCAGAGTAGGCTACTCATTTAACTAAAAAGACTGATTTTTTTGGGAGGGCAGGCAAAAATTGCCTTGCAGTGGCATGAAATTATGAGGGCACACAGCAATTACCAAGGGCACAAGGCAGACAATTTTCTGATTGTAAAATCCACGAGACATGAACCAATAAAAAAGCGCACAATTGTAAAATAAGACGAAGATGGCTGGTAATATTTACAGACAATGGCACATAAAACCTCAAAAGTCACCAAAGTCAACAAGTCCTTGGAAGAGAATCCAATCGTCTCCAATTGCCTTCCGATTGTCTGTTCATAACGACTATCTCCGATTGTCTCTCCAATTAATTGTCTCTCTCATTGTCTCTTATTGTCTGTCTGAAGGCATCCAATTGTCTCTGATTGCCTATTATTTTCTCTCCAATTGTATCCAATTGCCTCAGATTGTCTCTCTGATTGTCTCCGACTCTCTCTCCGATTGTCCCTGGCTTTCTCTTCATATGGACCCCTCTTTGCATTTCCATTTTATTGTGTTTCTGTTCGTAGTAGATTCTACATCTGGATCTAGAAATCTAGAGACGTAGTTGCAAATTCAAGTTAATGTTATTAATCATTATTATATTAATAGGGATGGCAGTGGTAAGGCATAGGTTGATAGAGAATATAACATATATCCATACTGCCCGTTTGTAGAGTGGGTCACCTTGCTAGTAATAATAATAATAATAGAGAACGAGGAAGGAGAAGAAAAAAAAAAGAATATTATTATACTACTATTACTACTACTACTACTACTAATGATAATAATGATAATAATATAATATAATAATAATAATAATAATAATAATAATGATAAAAAGTATTTATTTATCCATGGATCATGCTCCTTGCACTTTACA